>NIVC01002390.1:2500-66651 GCA_002269645.1 Macrostomum lignano
TGGCAAGAACGTTTGCAAGTGCCTGGTGTCTGTTAGGTTGATCCCCTCATACGCCGTCCCGCTAGTCCCCAAAGCGCGCCAACCCCCCAAGCACGCCAACCCCTAAGCACGCCAACCCCCCCAAGCACGCAACAACCCCCCAAGCACGCCAACCCCCCCCCAAGCACGCCAACCCCCAAGCACGCCAACCCCCAAGCACGCCAACCCCAAGCACGCCAACCCCCCAAGCACGCCAACCCCCAAGCACGCCAACCCCCCAAGCACACCAACCCTACAAGCACGCACCAACCCCAAAAGCACGCCAACCACCCCCTCCAAGCATAAAAAATGTATTGTCTCAATGCGATTGTTTCCTTCTAAACTTTAACCATTATTGAACAGATGAATTCTTTGCTCATCAAAGAATTTACTCTGCTGGAAATTTAGGAGTGAAAAGTAGGCCAGACTGCAACCTGACAGTAGTAGTTTTTTTTCCAAACAGAACTGCAGCTGCCGAGGAAACAGGAAGTGTAGCGTGCTTAGCGCTTCGATGTAGCGAGTGCTGAGCTGAATTCATTTCCGCCTCAAAAAAATCGATTCAATAGACTGTTGCCTTGGCGCATGCGGCCTCACATAGACTGATTATGCAGCTTTCTGTTCTGCAGCCTGACAATACCCTGTCACAACTGACTTTGCATTATTATTCAAACTAATTTTTATATACAAGGTGTTGGGCATGGTGTCTGAGTTCCCCTAGCATAGGACGGCTTTCTGTGTTCGTCAGATATTGTTTGCATTTTGTCCCTTAACTGTTGAGAATAGAGAAAACCTTATACGGAGTAGTAATAGATTCTTCCCATTTTCATTTGTCAACAACGCAAGTAAGACTGGTATAATGCATAGTAAACAATGATTTTTCCGGTTCTGCGAATAACAGATTATTCTTTAAATGGTCTCAGATTTGGAACTGTGCTTCCTGACTCGCTGTGTTCTCAGATTATTTATTTGAGATAATGAACTTCTCAGCCCTCCGAGTCTCCCCCTCCCAAGTCTCCCCCTCCGAGTCTCCCCCTCCGAGTCTCCCCCTCCGAGTCTCCCCCTCCGAGTCTGCCCCTCCAAGTCTCCCCCTCCGAGTCTCCCCCTCCGAGTCTGCCCCTCCGAGTCTGCCCCTCCGAGTCTCCCCTTCGAGTCTGCCCCCTCTGAGTCTCCCCCTCCGAGTCTCCTCCTCCAAGTCTGCCCCTCCGAGTCTCCCCTTCCGAGTCTCCCCCTTCGAGTCTCCCCCTTCGAGTCTCCCCCTTCGAGTCTCCCCCTCCGAGTCTCCCCCTCCGAGTCTCCCCGTCCAAGTCTGGCCCCTCCGAGTCTGCCCCTACGAGTCTCCCCCTCCGAGTCTCCCCCTCCGAGTTTCCCCTCCGAGTCTCCCCCTCCAAGTCTCCCCCGGAGCCTGCAACTTCGAGCCTTCGGCCTCAGAAGGTTCGCTCTGTTTACAGTGCTGACTCAGTGCAGTTCACAGAACATTTTTTATTCAAACCAACCGTCTGTCTGACTCCAACTCTCTCTGCTTCGTCCGTTTCGATCCAAGAGTACACGTCCACTGTTTCGCCCTGTCTTCCTTCCCTTCTGGCCTCCCTCCCGCTGTCCGGGGGATCAGTCTCCCAGACTCCACTTTTTCCCAAAAAAACTGAGGAACCGCTCGTGACTGCGCAAACATTTGCTTTGCTCAGAGGAAAAAAAGAGAAAAGAAGAAAAATCGAGAGGGGGAACGGCTTTCGGCGCTTGCCGTCGGGCTGCTTGGGATGCACCGCGAACCAATGACTGATCACTGAGACAAAAGAGTACCACTCTAGAGCTCTTGACTGCTGCTGAAACTGAAGGAAGCCGGCTGATCGGAGAGAGAGAGTGAGAGAGAGAGAGAGAGAGAGAGAGAGAGAGCAGAAGAGGCGCTCAGAGAATGCCGGAAGTGCTCCATATTTCCTTGAAACCCGGCAGTTCTCACCGACTATAACCCAAGCAGATCGGCTGTGGGCAGCGGCTCCGCAGTTCAGAGTCCGCAATTGTGATAAATGAACTCCGAGCGACTCCACTTTCTGGCGATTCGGAATATAAAAAAGACCAGAAGGAACGACCGGCTTTCTGTCCATTTCCATTTTCCCTTTCCAGCCTGACTCAGGCGCCAAGGCAGGGAGAAGAGGCTGCCGGAGTCTGGGGAGATTCCTCAGGCCTTCACAGGATTTGCTAGCCAGATTTTGGGACAGAAGTTGTGTTTCCCCACTCAAATTCTTCCCACTTTCTCTCACTCGCTGGCCTGGCGACACCTTTAAATTGCTTGGCAACTCCCCGTCCCCACATGCCGGCAGTTGGCAGGCGAGTTCATCTCAACTCCGCTGGCTTCGGCAGATCTCGGCAGTCGCAGCAGCAAAAGCAGACAAAGGCAGACAAAAGCAGA
Source organism: Macrostomum lignano (assembly GCA_002269645.1). NCBI lineage: Eukaryota > Metazoa > Platyhelminthes > Macrostomidae > Macrostomum > Macrostomum lignano. The sequence goes on from NIVC01002390.1 coordinate 4,923, forward strand.
GAAGGAGGAGGCGCAATGTCGCTAGCAGACTACATCGGACACCGGCGCGACGCCCAGAAAAAGGTATGCCAGGATGCGCATTCGTACCTGCTTGCTTGGAGGGATCCTATAAAAGCATCTAGATCGATCAAATTTGTCCTGTTTCTAAGAAAATATACAAAATATGTTTTTTAACTATGAAACTATAAGAATATTCATTCTAAATACAAACTAGAGTCTCAATGCTTACAAATTCGGTTACCTTATTTTGTCGTAAAGTACAGCAAGCTATAAAGACAGACAACTGTCAAGAGGTGACAGCTAAGCCCCCCTAGGCCGTTCTGCTGTTATCTGATTAAATTTATTGAGTCCTCGCATACGTAGGCGTGCTGAAACAGAGACAAGGCGAGCACTTGGATTTGATTAAATCTGATTTTCGCGAGTGTACATTAGTCAATGCGTGTGACAATCGTGTGGATTGCAATTTTATGTCGATGCAATGTTTTTGCAATTTTCCTGCTTTAAAATTGATCGAATCGATTAGAATCTTACGCTTCTTTTCCGCTGAAGTCCTGAAGAAGGCGAGGGCATATTTTTTTCCACCTTTTTAGGATAAATTATATAAATACTCGCCATCCTGTCACCCCCTGTGATAACAGGTTTTTAAGCTTCATCTGCAGACGGATTTAATGGCTTTTGCATTAATGCTAAAATCATTAGACGTTTTTTATCACTTGTGCCTCCGTTTCACGGGTACAAGTATTATACAAGAGGGGCTGCACATTAAGGTTTTTAACAGGCATTTGGTTTCTGTTTTTTTCATTTTAGGCGTTGCTAAAATATCTGAAAAAGCACTGCCGAAAGCCTCCGCTTAAGCTGGTTTTGTGTAACACTTTTTTTCAACGCCTATGGTCTACCCCAGCCCCATCCCACTCTGGCTAAAGCATAGTGTACGTCGTAGTTCTTCAACTCCAACCTTTTTAGCCCCAACCCACTCTGGTTAAAGTAGTGTATACAGTTCTTCAACTCCTACCCCTCTAGCCCCACCACTCTGGCTAAAGCATAGTGTACAGTTCTTCAATCCGTACCCCTCTAGCCCCACCCACTCTGGCTAAAGCATTAGTGTACAGTTCTTCAATCCTACCCCTCTAGCCCCACCCCACTCTGGTTAAAGCATAGTGTACAGTTCTTCAATTCTTACCCCTAGCCGCACCCCACTCTGGCTAAATTATTATGTACAGTTCTTCAATTCCTACTCTCTAGCTCCACCCCACTCTGGCTAAAGCATAGTGTACAGTTCTTCATCTCCTTACCCCTCTAATCAGGTGTGGTGGGGATTGAAGGTTTTAAATTGAACAACTGTATACTCATGCTGTGGCCATAATGGGACAAGAGGGGTGAATTATGAGTGTGCATTTCCTCGACACTACTTTCTTGACATCGGGCATGTAACTGGGCCCTTTCATCCAACACAATGCATTCACGCAGGCCGAGGAAGACTTCAAGCGGACCAATCCAACTGTGAAGAAGATGCGCCTTCGCGGCAACTGGGTGGTGCCAGAAGGCTACGCCGCCAACCAGACACCAACAACGCAGCCGCGACTCCAGCGACAGCAGACGACTGTGTCGACAAGGACGGCGGCAATAGCTGAGACAGTTCAATCGGAGTCAAGACAGCTACAGCAACAGAAGTCGACCGCGGAGCAGAAGGGGCAGACAAATTCACCAGCTAAAAGTAACAGTAAAACCATTCAAGTTCAGGAGGAGCAGAAGCTGAATCTGTCAAACAATCGAAATGCCGATACGAAAGCAACAGCAGCGACTGCAGTGGCTACCAGCAAAACGAATGAGCAGGTAGCAAGCACAACGGTGTCACAAAAGCAGTCCGAGCAGATGAAGGCCGCTGCTAAAGCTGTATCGGTCGAAGAAAAAGTCAACAAAAGCAGCAGTAGCGACTCGAGAAGAACGGATAGAAAAGCTACCGAGGAAAGGCAGGAGTCGAGCAAGGCGTCTAAGACTAGCGCTGCCGTTGTTGCTGCAGTCGCCACCAAGTCTGAGATCAGAGAAGCTGAGAATGGCAATTCTAATAAGGCGACAACCTCTGCTCAAAAGAGTAATTCAGTTGAAAAGCTATCTTCAGCTGAAAAATTCGTCAGCTCGGTCAAGAAGAGCGAAGTGCAGAAGAACACGGACTCAAGCAGCAGTACTAAGGATACTAAAATTGAAAATCACAAGACTGCAATTGCAGTTGCTGCTGAAAGAGCATCTAACAATGAGAGCAGAAAAGTATCTAGCAAGCAATTCCAAAATAAGAGTCACACGAGCGACTCCAAAACCGTAGGGAAGGTTGAGAAACAGTCCACGGAGAGGGCTGAAGACGTCAAGAAAACAAAGAGTAGTAAACGCGAGTCAACCAATCACCTGGACAGCACAGTCACAGCAGCTGTCAGCAGTCACAGCAGCAAAGATTCAGTTGACAATTCTGTCAGCAACAAGGCGAGCACCCAGGAGAAAGCAACGACAAGCAAACAGTCATCGAAGGTGGACGAGCTCAGCGTAAGTCACGAGGCAGTGGCCACGGCGACAAAGCAATCTAAATCTGTCCAGGAGAGTGAGACCAAGCATCTCGGACCCCTGATTGAGATGTTGGATTCCAATGTGGAGAAGCAGTTGAGCAGCCTGCTCGACGGCTCCAGCGAAGGCGACTCGGATCCCAAATACGAGGCCACGATGAAGAAGATTCTGGACCAGGGATTTCAAAACGAAGTGGATGCTTTCTTAACCAGCACTGGCTACGAGTCGGGTGGGAAGTTTTTTGAATCGTGCAAAGAACTTGCCAAGGAACTTTGAGCTCGCGTCACGCGCCTGCCGGTGAAAAACAACAACATTAAGCCTACGGGGTTATTCCGTGTGGTCCTTTTTTACATTATTATATATATATTTCTATATACATTACCAAAAATAATTACCTAAGCCTCGCAGCTTTGCTTTCAAACCTTAAATTGTCTCTGAATTTTCTGATCCTATGTATAATTTTGCCTGCTTTGTAACAATATTGACAATATTTTTCTTAAATAATCTTCCTCAAACAGTTCGGAGTCTCTTTCAGTTCGTCTGAATATACGAGTAAAATATCCTCGTACACCTCTGGCTGTGGGACTGTCTCAAAAAAGCTAGCCTTCACAATTTTTAATTTTTGAGGCTGTGTGCTTGACTTACTTGACTTACAGCAGGGCTGTCCCGGGGGGGGGAAGGCGCGAACGCCCATCCCGCTAATCCCTGAACGGCCGACGCGTCGCAAAGGACGAAGGGTTGGCGCCGCCCAGGGAGGTCCCCAGAGTCGCCAGCAGCTATAGTGCTCTCTGGAAAGGAGAGTTCAGCCCTGCGGGTGGCCCGGAGGTAGCGCATGAGCTGATTAAAGTTTTCGGGTTTGCACGCTTCAGTAATAGATGTGTGTGGCCCGAGGTAAGTGAGTCTGGCTCGCGTAAAGGCGGGACAGATGCTGACGAAATGCTCAGCGGTTTCGTCACCTGAGTTACAGAAACTGCAGATGGCGTTGGTCGCGTTGCCCTGCAGGTACTGGTGCCTAGAGAAGCAGTCGTGACCTGAGAGGGTCATGGTGGCAGCCCGGATGTCTCTGCGCGAGAGGCGCAAGAGGAGCTTTCGGAGCTGGTGAGAGGGCTGAGGGACAGCGCCTCTAGATTGTCTGCAGGTAGTGCAGTTCGCTTTAGTCGAGCGGTGCTGGGTCCTAATCCACGCTTTGATGCGCGAGTCGATGACAGGAATCGGGACAAAGGGTTTGGGACCGAGAGAGGAGCCGGAGGCACCAACTTTTGCAAGGGCGTCAGCCAATTAATTTCCTCGGATCCCCATATGCCCCAGAACCCACTTAAGGGTGATTTTGTTGGTGGAGCCCAACATGTTGAGGAGTTTGATACAGTCGAGGACTGTAGCAGAATTGGTACTACAGCCACTGATGGCGTGCAAGGCAGCTTGGCTGTCCGAATGGAAAATGATATTCTTGCCGGTTACGCCAGTGGCGAGAAGCTGATGGCGAGAACTTCATTTTGGAAGACACTGGAGTTGACCCTAGTGTACTGAGCGTGGGTTGCGATGACCCTCCCGTTCAGGAAGATTCCAACACCAAAACCGGTGTTGGCTGACTGCTTAGAACCGTCGGTGTAGCAATGAAGCTCACCAGGGTTCCAGTGGTCATTGATGGTATCGCGCGAGTCGATAGCTACGGAGTAGCGTTGTCTCAGGTTGAGCGTTGAGGCAATGCCATCGGTGAAGACGCGATTGGCCTGACATTCGTTGAGAATGTTGAGGCACAGGTCGCTATGCGGGACAAGGTTCCGCTTAGCAGGTGCCCTCATGTAAAGGAATTTGACACCGGCGTCAAGTAAACGCCGCGTCGTTCTAGCCGCCTCACCCCTGACGAAGAGGTCGAGAGGCGGTAGATTAAGGAAGGCCCCCATGCCGGCAAAGGGTGTGGACCTGGTGGCGTTGCAGATAAGCCTACACGCTCTGCCCTGGATCGTGTTGAGCAAATCTGCATAGCTTTTGACCTGGGTAGCGCTAACCCAGACAACCGAGGCGTACGTAATGGCAGGTCTAACTACGGAAGTGTAGATCCACCAAAGCCGCTTTGGGGATAGACCCCAAGAAGTGCCAAGTGCTCGTCGGAGCTGGGCCAGGATGGCTGAGGCACGCTTGGCTTTTGCTTTCACGTGAAAGGACCAGTTGAGCCGGTGGTCAAGTATGACCCTGAGACATCTGGTCTGGTGCGCGAAAGCAATATCTCTGCCGTAAAACTGCAGAGGTCGTATGTTCCAGCGTATTCTGCTGGTGAACATAATGGCAACAGTTTTGGGCTCAGGGAGTTCCAGACGGTTGTCATTGGCCTAGGATTCTGCTTTGCGGATAAAGCTCTGCATCAGATCCCTGAGCGTGCTGGGGGATGGCCCTGCCACAATGGCCGTGACGTGTCGTCAGCATACCCGACTTTGAAGACGGGATCAGGTCGGGAGTCGCCCAGAAGAGCGTCCATGACCAGGTTCCAGAGCGTCGGGGTGAGGACTCCCCCTTGGGGTCCACCCTTACAGACTCTGGCGGAGGCAGTTTGCCCAAGAAGTTGGGCAGTGACCGTACGGTTAGAGATCATGTACATGATCCACCGTATGAGGGTAGCGTGAGCTTTGCGGTTTTGAAGGGCCCTCTGAAACGCTTCAAAGATAACGTTGTCGAAGGCGCCAACAATGTCGAGAAAAAGAGCCAGGGCGTAACCGTCACCCAGTACCGCCCGTTCAATCTTCTCGACTATCGCATGCAGGGCGCTGTCAGTCGACCTCCCGGTACAGAAGGCGTGCTGATTATTGCTGAGGGGCATTGCTGTCAGCTCGCAAGAAAGCAGCCGCCAGAGAATAAGCCTCTCAGTGAGCTTAAGCATTGCTGACGTTAAGCTAATTGGCCTAAAGGCCTTGACGCTCTGGTAGTCACCCTTCCCAGGTTTGGGAATGAAGACTACTCGAGCTTCGGTCCAGCACTTGGGAACGTATCCCAGCTGGATAGAGGCCCGCATGAGATTGCGGGTAAGTCTCAAGAACGAGGGTATCTTGGCTGCTTCACGAAGAAGAACAGGGTAGATACCATCAGGTCCAGGAGATTTGAAGGGCTTGAAGGTTCTGACCGCATGAGCGATTAAATCTTCAGTGATAATGCCCGCCGCTAGGATGGCTCCATCCATCGAATGGTAGGGTTCCGATCTAGCAGTGGGTACCCTCGGGAAGAATGTGTTGAGCATATGCTGAAGCACTTCTTCAGGGTCTTTAGTAAGAGAGCCATCATCTTTTCTGATCATGGCTAATTTGGACATTTTGTCCATTGTAAGGGCCTTGACAAGCCTAGAAGTAGGTCTGTCTTGATCCAACTCATTGCAGAATTGGCGCCATTTACATTCCTTGGCCTTGCGCACTTCAGATTTGAAGTTGCGGGAGGCTTGTCGGAAAAGCTCCATGTCCTCCGGGTTTCCGGTCTTCATGGCACGGCGCTGAAGGCTTTTGGCCTTCCGCCTGAGTTTCCCCAGCTCCGGGTTCCACTACGGCGCCGAGGTCTTGCCTTTGTAGGCACGGACAGGGCGGGCCGCTTCATAGGCTGCAATAATGCAACCTGTCAGCGTCTCAGCCGCATGGTCCACATCCTCGCAGGTCTCAATCGAACGTAAGTCCAAGAGTTCCTGCAGGTGCAGATCAAGGGTAGCCTTATAGGCTGCCCAATCAGTGTTGCGGATGTTACGCCTCCAAGTGATCGAGGACTGGTGTTTAGTGTCCGCGATGTTAAAGGCGATAAAGCAGTGGTCAGACAGGGAGGGCACCTCAGACCAGACTCTCCACTCCTCAACTCTGTCAGAGTCTTGGGGTAACGAGTGTGGTATCGAGGACCTCAGTTCATCTGCCATTGTTAAAGGTAGGAGTGCTACCGCGGTTGCAGAGCATAAGATTTGTATTAGAGATAAGGGCCAGAAGCTCCTCCCCTCTAGTATTGGTGTCTTTGCTGCCCCAGTGCTTATGGTGTGCGTTGAGGTCGCCCCCTAAGCACAGCTCAGCGTTCTGGGACTCGCAGTACTGCGCAAGGTGCAGTAGACTCTCAGGTGCAGCGAGTGTACAGCGGCCCTAACTTTATTTATCATTATAGGCATGTACACTTCACTGTGCCTTGGCGGTTGGCCCTCAAGGGCGTTAAGACCACTGGGCTACGTGCCTGAGCCTTCACAACATCCTGACTAGCTGACAAAAGAAAACCGAAAAACCAGCAAATGCGTACACAGAACACTATGCGTTTCTATACTTGTGGTAGATTGTTTCGGATATAGCTGAGACATTTAATGGTATACTGTACATGTATATGTGTATACTCGACGTGTATACGAGATTATTAATTGTCATTGTCACTATGATAAAATCAATCGATCCCAATTCAGTACTAATTAATAACAGTACAATTACACAAATTCATAAACAAATTCATAAATTAAGAAACAGCCTAGGTATGTAATTAGTTTATAAGCATGTATAATATGTGCGTATATATACTTATGGACAGGTCAGTTTTTGTAGTCCGTTATGATGTGAATGATGTATGTATATGAACAGTAGCGCAACCAGAAATTTTTCAAGGGGGGGGGGCGGATTCTGAGGGTAAAGTCCCGGGAGGGGGGGCGGCGGAGGGGTGGCTCTGTTTTTGGCGAAAATTCGCTTGGTCCCCCCTTTGATTTTTTTCGGTCCCCCGCCTAAGGGGGGGGGGCGACCGCCCCCCCCTGCCCCCCCTGGTTGCGCCACTGTATATGAATGAATTCATATATATATAATATATATGAATATATACTGTATGTATATATGTAAAAATATATCCAACAGGTACATGTAGTACTTATGAATCTTATTGACACGTACACTCTTGAATCTTGTGACACTTTTGAATCATGATACTGGGCTGCTTAGCTAAGTGTCTAATGTTGACTGGGACGCAAGCGGTAGGCTTGGCAAACATCGGTCAGAAAATTAGTCGGCTAAAAAATTGGGTACACTCTCCAGCTATAGGTGGATACATGTATAGATAGACACATGCAATTCATGTAAAGACTGTACATGTAGATGCGTCCTTAAGCAGCTTAAACATCAGGGAAAAGTACGTACATGTATAAGTAACTGCTCATCAGTACTGTGGCACCACCTGGAACACTTCCACGTTCAAAACAAAAGACTCATGAGACTGTCATTTTTTGCACAATCATATAATGGCTGCAATATGAAGTCTCCAGCTTTTCAAATTTTCAAAATACTAAGTTTATATGTAAACATGCATGCATGCCATGTCCATACATGTTATGTATATCCAGTACTAGGCTGCTGCATGCAGCATGCCAGTTATAAATTTTATCTTCGCGCTCGCATTACAGCTAGCCATCTGACGGACCTTGACTGACTATCTTTGTCTTCTAGTCAGTCTTTTTTTTTCTTTTATCATTTTCTGACTAGCAAATGCACATTTTTTCAATTGGCTAGCTGCACACTCGTAGTAAGAAGGCCTGTGAAACTTACACTGGGCATCAATAACTTTTTACAATTTATCCGATATAGATTAATAAGTAGACACAAAAATGGACTCAAGGACGACTTATAAAACACTTTAGATCTCCTTTTCGAACAAACTGAAGATTGTATACAGTTGAGATAAATTTTACTTAAAAACTGTAACGGTAAAATAACGGAGTGTATAATAACGACTGACAGCTTTTCAAACGAAAAGGTTCGTAGAAATATAACTTTTGTACAGGTCTGAGACTCTGAGGTCGGTCAGTGCGCGTGGCAGTGGTAGGCCTATCACATCTTTCCTTCTGCAGGTTGAGAATACTGGTGGACCTAAAATTCTCGTTTCGCCACATTATTCCGCCTGCGTCAATGATTATTTTAAAAGATTAAGCAACCAATCTGTAACTTCTGTGACCAGTGACCAGTGGTAGTTTCATTGTAGAATAACATATTGAAAATATTAAAATAGCCATGAATGCTAATTCATCTACTATTGTATTCCCATCAGGAAAAAACATTGTCGTCGATTATTTCAAAGGAGTTTCATCAGTATACTTTTTGTCCCACTTTCATATGGGTAAGGCCAGGACTTAGGAGCCATGGTTGATAAATGTCAGGATAGGCCTATGAGTTTTATTAATGCCATTGCCATATTAGCTTATTGCTGTGGCATACCCCTAAGGCATTGATTTATAGTTTTTACAATTTTATGTATAATTTTTTATTTGTTGTTGTTTCAAAAAGTAGTTTATTTTTAATAGTTAGAAATATTTAATTTAGACAAGTTTGGTATTAGTTATTTAGTATCAATACAATAGCCATTGAATGAGGCCTAGGCTAGACCTTATTATAATGATCTTACTTGTTCCAATAGATGGATAGGTTACACTGAATTTGTCAACAGACCTAAAGTTTAAGAAATTGGAGGAAATTAAACTTATTAATAATTAAAACAAGCTGAATAAATTTGTCAACAACAAGACAAACTTACATAAAGTCAGGCTAAAGTTGTTTCTTAATGCAATAACATAAATTTCTTTAATTCAAGATGCAAAATATTGCCAAAGAATTCAACATACTTTATGAATGCATTTTCTAAATGCTATTATATATACCATATAGTCCGGAAGATAGCCTTTATACCAGAAAATTCCGGCATATTTTTGCACTTGCTGACAATCTTGGCATACACTTGGCGTATAGAATTTTCAGGTTCAACATAAAGTGTAAATAACTGGCATACAAGAAATTGAAAAGTTTAGGGCTGATGTAATTGTATAGTTAAATATCAATCAACTAAAGCTCTTCTGAAAATAAACGGTTAACTAAAATAGAAAGTATTAGGCCTAACACAATTTACGAGAAAAACAAAATCAAAACAAAGAATATTAGTTTTTAGCAAAATCAGCCATTTTAAAGTTAATTATAATTGTTACTTTTAAAATACAAATTTTTTAAAAACTTGGCATGTATAAGTAAGTTTATATTATATTTATATTTAGTAAGTTTAAAGTCCATGGGTTTTAATAGGTTATAAAAGTTAATATTTAAAAACCATTCTATTTTGTTATTATATATATATATCTTTTCAATAGGCTTAGGCTTGTCTTTCAATTTTTAGCATGTAATTAGTATATTAGTCAATAGCATATTGTTAGGTATTTGAATTTATCAATAATGCATGATAAGGTAAACCAAATTTGTCAATAGAGTTGTTGAATTAGATGATGACAAATTCGATGGCACCCAGTTAGACATTTTGTCAAAATCCTTTCTATTTAAACTTAAAGCCTTTAATAGTTTTTGTTACAAAATGACCAAAATGACTTTGACAAAAAGTAGTGTTCCACCATAGCTATGGCTATGGGGTAATATTGGGATCCCTACGGCTATGGAATATGGAGAATTGGAATAAGCCATAGTTTTGCTTATGGCTATGGCTATAGCACATGGAGCCCCTTTATGGTGGAACACTAACAAAAAGTATGTATATGATAAAATAATACTTTTAAAATATTGGTTTAAGTAAACTATTACTGCTATTTAAGAAATCTATATTAAATTTGTTAGCATAACAACAACTTCCTATATTGAATTAATTTTCATAAAATTAGAAATCATTAACTTGTATTTTGGAGTAGTTTTTTGGATTGCTAAGTGTTACTAAGTTCACAAAATTCAAAAATACCTTTAGAGTTTAATTAGGCCTAGCATAAATCATGATATATCTAATACAGAATATTTTTACAAATAGTTTTTTTCAAAAATATATCACCATATAAATTTCTAAAGGTGAGTTTCAAAGAGAGTATTAGTAGTACCATGTATTATATAGAACTTGTGCTTGTAGTTGGCCTATAAACCTTTGATAATATTGGTATAGACTGTGGGATCCTAAGGATTAACAAAGTTAATGCTATGATTTATTATAACACAATTCTATAGTCATACTCAGGATGATATCTTTTTGTTTAGAAAGTTCTAATATACAAAAGCCTTCTCAAATGAATACTAGAAAATCTATATAGTATAGATGGCACAGGTGTAGCATAATGGCATAGCTCAGTGTAGGCTGTGCAGTGTTTGCAATATACTAAAAAAAGCTATAAAAACATTTTTTTTAAATATTAGCTACCAAACTTATCTAATTAGTATTGGGATTAAATAGGATAACATTTCCCCTAAATGATTATCTATTATCTTTCTCTTAGCACTTAGGCATTTTAAATTTTCAAAGTTGGCTCTAATTGAGATTCTAAGCATTTATAAGTAGCTATTACATTATCATTTGTTCATGCAGAAAAAAGATACAAAGTTATAACTAAGGAGATTCTATAAAACTAGGATCATTCAGCTTAAAATTTTATAGCAAAGGCTATTGTTAGGGGTTTTCAGATTGACTATTGACTATTAAACTATTGAAATAGAACTTTCAATAGATATGCTTATATACATTTACACCTCAGAAATTACATTAGCTTTTGAAATCATAAACTATTAAAATTAACTATAGTAGTTTAGATAGACTGAAAATGCAACTTAGTTTTGTGGTTACCTAATAACAATTTAAAAATCTTTAATTTGTTGTCACATTTTGTAAACAAAAAATCTACTCAAGTTTGTCAAAATTGTCAAAAAATCTATTTTGCAGCTTATATACTGGGCTTGCCACAATTTATGCCAGCCAGATTGGCTAGGTTAACTGGCAATTGTACATGTACTGGAAAATATCTAAAAATTGATAGAAAACTCCAGAAAAAGTACACCTATAAAATGGGTTTATTTTTTATAGAACACAGGTCCGGTATATTGCATTGTTTGTGTCTTCAACCTTATCTATCTAGCAAATCCTCATCTATAAAATCTGTTTGCATTATGCAACTCTACCTGAAGTATTTTGCTATTTAGATTAGACAATTATCTAATATTAATCTATAAATTATTAATACACCATATTGTATATTCTCGTTTTAGATCATGTTGTTGGACTTAAAGATGTGCAGCACGAGTGCAAGGTTAGATTTCTTTTGTTAATAAATATCTTTAGGTGTGTTAAAGATATGATTTATTATTATATAGAAAATATAATAGAGATATTATTTTCTCGTAGAAAATAATGGCACAGTTTCTTATCAATACGAAAATTTGACTGTGACTAAAATATGTGCTAATCATTGTTGCTAATCAGTACAGTACTGAGTGACGGGGCCATGCTCGTTAGCTGCTTTTAGTTTGCTCGTTGTTTTCTTTAGGCTACAAATAGTTCTAGTCACGCACTGGCAATCATAGTGGGATAGGAAAATATGATCGACAGTTTTTGTTATTGATAAAGAATTTTTTTATGTCTCAACGGAAATAAGGACCCAGTAATGTGCTTAGTGAGTGACCTGGATTTGGTGCTGAAGGGAAACTCTGCTTTGCTGAAGGCTTAGCAAGGAGGCCGCTGAAGGTAGCAGATAATCACTGAAGGATGGGGTGTGGAGGCAACTGAAGGTAGCAGATAATCACTGAAGGATGGGGTGTGGAGGCAACTGAAGGTAGCAGATAATCACTGAAGGATGGGGTGTGGAGGCAACTGAAGGTAGCAGATAATCGCTGAGGGAAGAGTGAGGAGGTAGCTGAAGGTAGCAGATAATCGCTGAGGGAAGAGTGAGGAGGCAGCTGAAGGCAGCAGATAATCGCTGAGGGAAGAGTCGGGAGGCAACTGAAGGCAGCAGATAATCGCTGAGGGAAGAGTGAGGAGGTAGCTGAAGGCAGCAGATAATCGCTGAGGGAAGAGTGAGGAGGCAGCTGAAGGTGGCAGATAATCGCTGAGGGAAAAGTGAGGAGGCAGTTGAAGGCAGCAGATAATGCTAAAGGATAGAGTGAGATAAAGTTAGCATGCCTACGAGGAAGAAGCTTCTCGTAGAAGCCGCACTCCGCCTCTCTGCACTCAGATCTACTGCTCGGGCATCACCAGGCATTTGATCCAAGCAGATCGGGCATTCGCCAATGCTCACCATCTGTTAGTAGAGCTACCGGTGAATTCAGCTCAACCAGTGCCTGAGCTGCCGGGTCTCCAAGTGACCCTAGTTCCTGCTGGTCACTGTCTGGGCAGCGTTATGTTCTTGTTTGAAGACTCCGCAGATGGTTATGTTGCTTTGCACACTGGCGATTTTCGAATACCGACTAGTTTGGAAGCGCTGCGCGAGGTCGGCGCGTTTCACCGCCAAGGCCGGTAGGCAGGTTTTTTAATGTTATTCAGTATAAGCAACTTTGCATTATAATGATGCTATCTGGCATCAACACTTGACTAAAATACGCTCGTAAATACTTATTTTATACTTAATCCTCTACTTTTGATTCAGTAGCAAGCGCAGTATGTGACAGTAATTTTTTGTTCTGAAAGACAAGATCAGCCCCCTGATGGTGTGCCAGGATTGGCAAACGAATTAGGGGCGTTGCTTGTGAACGATGTGGGCAGGAAAATTTATCGTTATTGTTATTGCGGTTAATGTACGTGGCACTGGCACTTCAACCCCTTAATAATGGTTGAGCATGGGGCAATAAAAATAGGGGTTAGAGAATGGCAGAAAGAAATGTACATTTATCTGCGTGCCGCTTATGTACATTGCAGATCAACGCCCAGAGGCAATAAAAATAGGGGGTAGAGAATGGCGGGAAAGAAATGTACATTTATCAGCGTGGCCGCTTATGTACATTGCAGATCAACCCCCAGGGCAATAAAAATACGGGGTAGAGAATGGCTTGGCGGGAAAGAAATGTACATTTATCAGCGTGGCCGCTAATGTACATAGCAGATCAACCCCCAGGGCAATAAAAATAAGGGGTAGAGAATGGCGGGGCCGGGGCGGGAAAGAGATAGGCACTCGGATTTTGCGGGGAGTCGAGTGAAGTAAGTGGGTAATAATAAGAAGAACTATTACTGAAATGAAAGTAGCTTCAATTGCACATAAACTTACATATTTACTGCCTACCACCTATCCCCGCAGCGTGATCCCCATCGATAATGCCGTGGTGGACACAACCTTCTTCACTGATCACTGTCGTGAGCTGCCAACTCGCCAAGAATCAATGCAGGCAATCTGCGATTTGGTCAGCGACTGTCTTGATAGGCACCATAATTTGTCTGTAAAGCGGGCCAACTCTGGTGTTGTACTAGTTGCTAAGGCTAGGTTCTCGTACGAGTACGTTTATCAGAGTCTGGCTGAGACATTTGGCACGAAGGTGAGTTGATTTAAGTTTGATTCACGGGTCAATATTAGTTGCCCTGGCTGGTTCCCAACTTTTTGAAACCTTTCATTATCGTCATCTGTACTAAATTCTTAGTCTAAAACTGCACTGCACTGCACTGTAATTTTCAGGTGCACATCAGCGAACTGGGCCTTCGCTACTATGGTCAGCTAGCAAGCAGTCTAGATTTTTATTCAACAACTTCAGCTGACTGCTTTGTACACCTGGATGGTTGCGGATGCAACATGAATGAGATGTTGCGCATTTGTCTGTCCACTATGTACTTTGATAAGGTAAACAAAGTGCTTTTACGTGCTCTATTTTTTAACATATCAGAGTTCACTGTGAGATAGCTTTTTTATTGAGCTTGCAGCTGTCTTTGATCTGTTGAGATTACGGCACTCTTTAATCTCTATTTTCCATTGAGATAGCGGCTCTCTTTGATCTGTATTTTCAATTTAGATAGCGGCTCTCTTTGATCTCTATTTTCCATTGAGATAGCGGCTCTCTTTGATCTCTATTTTCTATTGAGATAGCGGCTCTCTTTGATATCTATTTTCCATTGAGATAGCGGCTCTCTTTGATCTCTATTTTCTATTGAGATAGCGGCTCTCTTTGATCTCTATTTTCCATTGAGATAGCGGCTCTCTTTGATCTCTATTTTCTATTGAGATAGCGGCTCTCTTTGATCTCTATTTTCAATTGAGATAGCGGCTCTCTTTGATCTGCAATTTCCATTGAGATTGCGGCTCTCTTTGATCTCTATTTGCAATTGAGATAGTTCTCTCTTTGATCTCTATTTTCCATTGAGATAGCGGTTCTCTTTGATCTCTATTTTCCATTGAGATAGCGGCTCTCTTTGATTTGTAATTTCCATTGAGATTGCGGCTCTCTTTGATTTGTAATTTCCATTGAGATTGCGGCTCTCTTTGATCTGTAATTTCCATTGAGATAGCGGCTCTCTTTGATCTCTATTTTCCATTGAGATAGCGACTCTCTTTGATTTGTAATTTCCATTGAGATTGCGGCTCTCTTTGATCTGTATTTTCAATTGAGATTGCGGCTCTCTTTGATCTGTATTTTCAATTGAGATTGCGGCTCTTTGATCTATCTTTCCAGACCGCCGGCTTCACCCAGACTGTTGTATGGCCCTCGGAACGCACAGCCCGGGTGCTGTTCAGCTTCCACCCGTCCATGAGCGAAGTTTCCGACCTGCTCACCTATTTGCGGCCCCGCTCCGCTCGCGCTCTCGTCACGCCTGCTGGCGACGTCGACGGTGATAGTTTCGGCGATGCCGAAAGTCGAGTGCAGACCCGTCTGGATGCCCTGGTTGCCCGGCTGTCCAGCAACACTTTAGTGTCATCTCCCGCAGCATCAGCAACATCAGCTTTTCAGCTTCAGGACCACGGCTTGCCAGCTTCAGCCTTAAAACGATGCCGTTCACCGTTGTTAAGCTGTGCTCACTCGGATGGCAACGGTGATTGTCCCGATGGTGCCGATAACGAGAATGATGATTGCAGTGACGATTCTCTCTGCTCCATGCCTGTTAGATGTGCGAAATCGAAATCAGCTAGGCTGTCTTGAAAGGTCTGCTTATGTTGTCCGCAGCATTTCAAATTTGGCAGCTGAATCAGCGGTCAGGTACCTGTGAACTTATCAGTCAGGTACCTGTAAATTATTGGGTCAGGTACCTGTAAATTATTGGGTCAGGTACCTGTAAATTATTGGGTCAGGTACCTGTAAATTATTGGGTCAGGTACCTGTAAATTATTGGGTCAGGTACCTGTAAATTATTGGGTCAGGTACCTGTAAATTATTGGGTCAGGTACCTGTAAATTATTGGGTCAGGTACCTGTAAATTATTGGGTCAGGTACCTGTAAATTATTGGGTCAGGTACCTGTAAATTATTGGGTCAGGTACATGTACATTATTGGGTCAGGTACATGTACATTATTGGGTCAGGTACATGTACATTATTGGGTCAGGTACATGTACATTATTGGGTCAGGTACATGTACATTATTGGGTCAGGTACATGTACATTATTGGGTCAGGTACATGTACATTATTGGGTCAGGTACCTGTAAATTATTGGGTCAGGTACCTGTAAATTATTGGGTCAGGTGCATGTAAATTAATGGGTCAGGTACATGAACATTATTCGGTCAGGTACATGTACATTATTGGGTCAGGTACATGTACATTATTGGGTCAGGTACATGTACATTATTGGGTCAGGTACATGTACATTAATGGGTCAGGTACATGAACATTATTCGGTCAGGTACATGTACATTAATGTGTTAATATGCAGACGGCTATCACAGCCTTTGGCGGCTTGTTAGTTGTACTTTTTTAGTAAAATAAATGCATGCACTTTTTGTAGGCTTTTTAAATAATTTTAAATTAAATTAAGTTTTTACTAAACTGCCATTGAATGCCTGCTATATTCTACATGTAATGCCTTTTTTTGTAAACAAATTACATAATAGCTCAATACTGTGATTGTCATTCGCGTACATACTGCCAAAGCTATGAGTTGTTTTGTCAAACTTATTTTCGTGTTCCCAGCTTCTGTTGACTTTTTAAGCTCTTTTTTGTAGGTATGCCCGATCTTGTTAAATTTTTGAGACTATCCTTGACATTCTCAGTTGTAATTGGGATCTATGATCGATCTATGGGATTTATAGGATTTATAGTATCTATGGGATCTCTAGGATCTATAGGATCTATAAGATTTATAGTATCTATGGGATTTATCGGATTTAAAGGATCTATGGGATCTATAGGATTTATAGGATCTATGGGATTTATCGGATTTATAGTATCTATGGGATTTATCGGATTTAAAGGATCTATGGGATCTATAGGTTTTATAGGATCTATGGGATCTATAGGATTTATAGTATCTATGGGGTCTATAGGATCTATGGGATCTATAGGATCTATGAGATCTATAAGATTTATAGTATCTATGGGATTTATCGGATTTAAAGGATCTATGGGATCTATAGGATTTATAGGATCTATCGGATTTATCGGATTTATAGTATCTATGGGATTTATCGGATTTAAAGGATCTATGGGATCTATAGGATTTATAGGATCTATGGGATTTATCGGATTTAAAGGATCTATGGGATCTATAGGATTTATAGGATCTATGGGATTTATCGGATTTATAGTATCTATGGGATTTATCGGATTTAAAGGATCTATGGGATCTATAGGTTTTATAGGATCTATGGGGTCTATAGGATCTATGGGATCTATAGGATCTATGGGATCTATAGGATCTATAGGATCTATGGGATCTATAGGATCTATGGGAACTATAGGATATTTGGGATTTATATTATCTATGGGATTTATAGGATCTATGTGATCTATAGGATCTATGGGATCTATAGGATCTAATGGATCTATAGGATCTTAAGGATCTATTGCATCTATGGGGTCTATAGGATCTATGTGATTTATTGGATCTATGGAATCTATATGATCTATAGGATCTATGAGATCTATATGATCCATGAGATCTATATGATCTATGTGCTCTATAGGGTCTATAAGACCCTATAAGATCTATAAGATTTGTATGCAATATTTAAAGACACCGAACCTCAGAGGGATATATTTTTAATGATCTCTAATGGAACTGTTTAGAAATCACTATTCAGTTTGCCGATGTGCTCAGGTGATGCAAAGGGTTCAGTGTATGCTTGTTGTCTAATTCTGGCCTCTCAATTCATGCAAAGCCGAGCCCGCACCCGCCAGAGTGCTTAGCTGAGAAGAGCAGACACTCAATCCCGCTCAGACATGTCTGTCGCACTTGGTCAGCAGGGTCAGCCCTGTCTGGCGCTTAGCTGCCCGCTCTGCCCCTTCGCCACCGTCGAGCTGCACCGGCTTCGTCGACACGCGATCGCCGATCATCTCCGTCGGAGGGGCGGCGGTGTCGACGGCGGTGTCGACAGTTTCCGCTACAAGCTGTACGTCTGTCCAGACTGCGCCGCCTGCAGCACCGACGTGGACATTGTTCGCGACCATGCGGCCTTGGCGCACCGTCGCTCTGTTGATTCTGGCAATCAGCGCGGACTGCTGCTGTTGAACGAGGTCTGCCTGACCCTGCCAGCCAGCGTCAACGGTGCCGACAGGAACGGCATCGATGAGGGCGCCGACCCGGCCGGTGTGGCGGAGAATCCCAGCCGGCTGGTGTGCAAAGCCGGCGAGGGAAAGTACACGTGTACCGGCTGTCACTGCAGCTTCCCGTGCTCTCTAGAGGCGGCCTTTCACGCGGCTACCCGGCATCAGGTGTCGGCAATGGTTGAGTCCGATCTTGCCAGGCTGGGCAAGCTGTCTGAGCAGTCGCGAGCGGACCTGATGAAACGAATGCGGCTGGCAACTGCGGCAACGATGGAGGGCGGCGAAGGGAGCGCGATGACGGATAGCGTAGAGTCTGCTCTCTTTGATAGCGTTGAGCTGCATCTCAGGCTGCTGTGTGATACAGGTATGCTGGAGTAGGTGCCATGCGAGTCGGAGCACTTGTGTGATGCTTGAGATCTCTATTGAGAACTTTATGTGATGCTTGAGATCTCTATTGAGAACTATATGTGATGCATGAGATCTCTATTGAGAACTATATGTGATGCTTGAGATCTCTATTGAGAACTATATGTGATGCTTGAGATCTCTATTGAGAACTATATGTGATGCTTGAAATCTTTATTGAGAACTATATGTGATGCTTGAGATCTCTATTGAGAACTATATGTGATGCTTGAGATCTCTATTGAGAACTATATGTGATGCTTGAGAACTCTATGTGATGCTTGAGAACTCTATGTGATGCTTGAGAACTCTATGTGATGCTTGAGAACTCTATGTGATGCTTGAGAACTCTATGTGATGCTTGAGAACTCTATGTGATGCTTGAGAACTCTATGTGATGCTTGAGAACTCTATGTGATGCTTGAGAACTCTATGTGATGCTTGAGAACTCTATGTGATGCTTGAGAACAGTAGTTCATGAGAGCATTCGAGCATATATCTCTAGCCCAAATGTCCCAACGCTGCCATTTGCAGGCGAGCTGGTCTGCTCAGACTGCAACCGCCAGTTCGGCATCGCTCAGCTGCCCGAGGCCGTCGCCCACATCAACGACACTGTCCGTCGTCGCCTGCCAGATTTTATGACCTCGCCGGGTGCACCCTGGTCGCTGCATCGACGAGAAGAGTGGGTCTGGGTGGTGCCGGACAGTCAGGAGGCTCTGCAGTCGTCTAAGGATGACCAACAGCCGTCCCAGTTGCCGCCGCCGACTCCACCAACGCCGACTGCTGACGCCGAGGCCAGCAATGACGCTTCGTCCTCCTCCGCAACAGCCGCTGCCGCCGCCGCTTCGGCCGCCGCCCCTGCCGTCTCCGGCGCTTCGCGTCGTAAAAAACTGCCGGTTCGCTACGTGCCACCCAGACAGCAGCAGCCGCAGCCGCAGCAGCAGCAGCCAACTTCATCAACTGCGGGCTCACCGGGTGCCGCCGAGGAGTCGCTCGCCTCCGCCAGACACGAAGCGGCCCTCCGCTCCGGCCACTGGCAGGTTGTGTCCGTTGACGACGATCTGTTCGCTTGCTCGCACTGTCCGGACATCATGGCCGCCCGGCCGGCCGAGATTCGTCTGCACATTGTAGCCGAGCATCTGGGCGTGCCCAGTCTGGCCTGCGCCTACTGCACCTCCGGCGGGGCAGCCAGCTGCGACCCGGAGCCGGTCCTGGCGCACTGCCGCTCCGCGCACCCGGGCCGGGTGCCGCAGTTCGTGGCCAGCGAGCTGCACAGGGCCCTCTGCCGGCTGGTCCCGTCCCCAGACGATGCCGGCGAAGCCGATAACGACAACGAAGAAGACGGCGAGTATCGGGAAGGTGGCGACGATGATGACGACGACGACGACGACGAAGATGGCGGCGGAGCTGCCGCCGCAGTGCTCGGCGAAGTCGAAGAAGACGGCGACGAAGACATGGACGATGAGAATGGCGACGGCGATGAGGAGGACGAAGAGACGGCGGCCGCCGTGGCCGCTCTTGAAGGCGCCGCCGGGCTGGTGATGGACGGCAACGGCGACGAAGAGGACAACGAATACGATAACGACGATGTCTAAAGTTTGAATTGGCGCCGAAAATCCGGAAAATGTTTGTTTCACTTTTGGCGCAAATTTAAATAGCGACACTGTACAAGTCTTGGTTATTTATTCGGAAGTGAGTATTTACTAAACGGTATTTAACCTGTGCTAAGTAATCTGCTTGTAAATTTCATGTTTCTATTTTGTATAATTATGCACTTTCCGTAGCTTTATGTAATCTATTGCAATGTTCTCGCAGATTTTCTGACACTAATATAATTCAATCCGTTTTAATCCTCTATTAATTGTTTTTTCCTAATTTTCTTTTGCTATTTAAATCAATACCATTAATAAAGAGTTGCATGTCCATTGATTTCTGTAATTTGTCATTGCACATTTGTTTGCTGTCATTTTGCTCTGCATTCTTCTTTTCAACTAACTGCATGCATTAATCATATTGCCAGCTATAGAAGTTCAAACTCTAGGGGTTAGATTTTGAGTCTCATACTCTAGGGATGAGATTTTGAGTCTCCTACTCTAGGGATGAGATTTTGAGTCTCCTACTCTAGGAATGCGATTTCGAGTCTTCAATACTCTAGAGGTGAGATTTTGAGTCTCCTATATTCAAAGGATGAGATTTTGAGTCCTGTAATCTAGGGATGAGATTTTGAGTCTTCTATACTCTAAAGATGAGATTTTGAGTCTCATATACTCTAGTGATGAGATTTTTAGTCTTCTTTACTCTAGAGATGAGATTTTGAGTCTTCTATACTCTAGGGATGAGTTTTTGAGTCTCCTATACTCTAGGGATGAGATTCTGAGTCTTCAATACTCTAGAAGTGAGATTTTGAGCCTCCTATACTCTAGGCATGAGATTTTGAGTCTTCTATACTCTAGGGATAAGAATTTAAGTCTCACATACTCTAGGGATGAGATTTTGAGTCTACTATACTCTAGAGATGAGATTTTGAGTCTGCCTACTCAAGAATGAGATTGAGTTCACTGTAGATAAACTAGTACCTATTGAGCCACCTATTTCGCTACGGCTTCCTATCAGTACTTTGTGTAATATGGTTACCTTGTTCCCAAATGGACTGTTTTGATTACAGTGTCAATTATTATTAACTTGTTACATTAGTCCTGTGTTCTCTGCGCTGCACTTTTGCATTATTGGATCAAAAGGCTTGCTCCTCCTTCCATTTTTGACTGCACTGTCACTCATTAATTGCTCTATTAATACACTGGTTTAGTAAAGTAAGTGTATTGCGTTATGTTTATGCTCATTGTTTGTTGTATTAATAAATAGCCCTATGTAGCAAAAGTATTATTGCGAAGAATCCCCCAAACCGAAATCCCCCTCCCAACTTGGAATCGCCCCACCCCCCGATCCCCTAAACCGGAATCACTCCCGCGACTCGGGTACACCCTCCCCCCAACTCGGAATCCCCCCCGACTCAGGTACACCCTCCCCCCCCGACTCGGGTACACCCTCCCCCAACTCGGAATCCCCCCCCCCGACTCAGGTACACCCTCCCCCCCCGACTCGGGTACACCCTCCCCCCAACTCGGAATCCCCCCCCGACTCAGGTACACCCCCCAACTCAGAATCGCCCCCCCGACTCAGGTACACCCCACAAACCGGAATCGCCCCCCCCGACTCAGGTACACCCCCCACTCAGAATCGCCCCTCCCCAACTCCCAGAACCAATTTCCTTATCACAAATTGCAGCTAACAGCACTCGCAGTCAAACAAAAGCAAGAAAGACTAGAAGACGGCCGCTTCTAATCCGGTGAGAAAATGCTATCCAGCCTGAAGTCTCTGGACAGGGGCTCCTTGGCATTTGCATCCATCACTGTCGGCCTTAGCCTGGTAAATTCGCCGTTCAATTTTTTCTACGTGAAAGTCTTCCTAGAAGTTTTCGGTGTGCTCGAATCGGACTTTCAAATTGTTCAGATACTATTCCTTGTGTGGAACACCATCAATGATCCTTTGTTTGCTTATTTCCTGGACAAGCGCCAGTCCGGTTTGTGTTGCAGAACCCGGCGTTCGTCTATCAAAATCGGCGCTCCGTTGCTTGGCATTATCTATGCTATCACCTGGTTACCATGGGGACAGCCAGACACGCGCTCTGTCGGCATCCAGCTGTTTTTTGCTCTTTGCCTATACGATTCGGTGTTTACATTTGTAGCATTGGCTCAGTGCGCAGTCTTTGCTGAGATGTCCACCTGCTACGATCGACGGTTGGAGACTAAGAAGTATCAGGTGCTTTGCAGCTTTGTTTATTCATGATTGATTGATTAGTTGATTGAGTCGATCGCGGTAGCAAGGTTTTTCAAGGCAGACAGGCGTGCGATGCGTGCGCGATTGAGCGGGGCAGGGAGTGGAGTGAGGTGGGTGCGCGATTGAGCTGGGCAGGGAGTGGAGCGAGGTGGGGTGCAGCGATTGGCTGAGCGGGGCAGGCAGTGGCGTGAGGTGGGTGCGCGATTGAGCGGGGCAGGGAGTGGAGTGAGGTGGGTGCGCGATTGAGCGGGGCAGGGAGTGTAGTGAGGTGGGTACGCGATTGAGCGGGGCAAGGAGTGGAGTGAGGTGGGTGCGCGATTGAGCGGGGCAGGGAGTGGAGTAAGGTGGGTGCGCTATTAAGTGGGGTAGGGAGTGGAGTGAGGTGGGTGCACTATTAAGTGGGGTAGGGAGTGTAGTGAAGTGGATGCGCGATAAAGCGGGGCAGGGAGTGGAGTGAGGTGGGTGCGTAATGGATTGGTGATGAAGTGGTATCGTGTAGTTAGATGGGTAAGCGCAAGCACGTGAATTCGTTTGTGCTATTTTTATGACTCCGCAAATTGTCTCCTTACCCTACCCAGGTGATGGGCAGCTTGACCGTGTCCTGGTCCGTAGCCTTTCTAAATTTAATCTCGCACAATCTGGCCGATTTCCGTAGCTTCCAGCTTGGCTGTTTGGTCCTTGCTGTCTTGGCAACTGTGTTTGTCTACATTGGCGGTCGCTATTCCTCATCGGTTTACGACAAGCAGCAGGCGCAGCTTGATCAGGACAGTCACCGAACTGAGTCTGGCTGCGTCGAGGCCGATGCCGCTTGTCAATCAACCGCCGACGCCAGCCTGTCTGTTCAGCTGCGTCAGATTGTGCTACAGCGCGACTTTTTAGCATTTGTGGTCACCAATTTTCTGCAGATATTTGAGGCCAGCATGTGGGCGAATTTCCTGTCAATATTCATGGAGCCGCTGGGCCCGGCCAGCCCGCTGCAGCGAAGCGGAGCCTACCTGCTGATCTCTCTGCTCCCGGCTGTGAGTTTCGCTGCGGCTCAACGTCATTGGGCCCCGCCCTCCCAGATTCTCAGTTGCTGAGCCAGCCTCCCAGATCCTCAGTTGCTGAGCCAGCCTCCCAGATCCTCAGTTGCTGAGCCAGCCTCCCAAATCCTCAGTTGCTTGGCTAGCTTCCCAGATCCTCAGTTGCTGAGCCAGCCTCCCAGATCCTCAGTTGCTGAGCCAGCCTCCCAAATCCCCAGTTGCTTGGCTAGCTTCCCAGATCCTCAGTTGCTGAGCCAGCCTCCCAAATCCCCAGTTGCTTGGCTAGCTTCCCAGATCCTCAGTTGCTGAGCCAGCCTCCCAGATCCTCAGTTGCTGAGCCAGCCTCCCAGATCCTCAGTTGATGTGCCAGCCTCCTCAGTTGCTGGGCCAGCTGAGTAATCACATATTAATCCGCAGCTCATATAAATCTCTTCATTTAGCTGGCCGTCATCGGCGGACTCCCGCTAATCCGGCGGTTCGGCCACCATCGGGCTGTGCTGCTCAGTCTGGTGTTCAAAGTGGCGGCCGGCCCGCTGCTCCACCTCACAGGAGTTCTGGCCTTGTCGCGCACAATGTTCGCAGTCTACTCTGTCGCTTGCTGCAGCTTGAACTCGGCCGCATTCAGCCTGTTCGACCTGCCCCTAAGCGAGCTGGTCGATCGCGATCGACTTGTCAATTCGCGCCGCCTGCCGCTCTCGTCGACAGTATTCGGATTGAACGCTTTAGTCACAAAGCCGGCTATTAGTCTGGCGCCACTGGTTGTGGTGCAATTGTTAAACATGCGCGGCTATCAAACCTATAGGTCAGCCGCGTCTAACTCCTTTGGTTCAGCTGACGCCGGCGGGCTGACTTGTCCGCAAGCTCTATCGAACACGATGCTCATGCTGGCCTGCTACCTGCCCGCTGTTATTGGCTGCCTACAGCTTATCAGTTGGAGCTTTTATCGCATCAGATCAAAATCTAACCTATTGCAGGCTCAAATTTAACAATATTGTCTAATTTTAACTTGTTAAGGTCTCTTCATGCAGTCTGGTCAGGCCGGAGAGTAGCGTAAGGTGGGTTCAGTGACTGGATGAGCGGGGCAGAGAGTGGAGTGAGGTGGGGTGCAACGATTGGCTGAGTGGGGCAGGGAGTGGAGTGACGTGGGGTGTAGCGATTGGCTGAGCGGAGCAGGGAGTGGAGTGAGGTGGTTTGCAGCGATTGGCTGAGCGGAGCAGGGAGTGGAGTGAGGTGGTTTGCAGCGATTGGCTGCGCGAAGCAGGGAGTGGAGTGAGGTGGTTTGCAGCGATTGGCTGAGCGGAGCAGGGAGTGGAGTGAGGTGGTTTGCAGCGATTGGCTGCGCGGGGCAGGGAGTGGAGTGAGGTAAAAGCGCGGTCGTAGATAGGCTCGTGCGGTAGATCTAGACAGTCGTCTAGTTATTCAACCGTAACAAAAGGCAGGTATATTATATTAATGTGGCTTGAAAAAAGACAGTTTGCATAGCACAATTTGTTTTTAATCATTTGAATCTTGTGCTAAGCTACAAGTAGCTTATATTTAATTTTAAATAATTTTATTGTCAAGCTGGTATACAGAAATGAACTCAAATGATAGATATTTACAGAGAAGTGTCTTTATTGCTTTCCATTGAACGACAGATATCATACGTAGCAAGATTTTATTTCTCTATTTAGCAATTTTTCTGTAAAAGTTTTTCTGTTTGTAAATTATTTTCCAGCTCAATTTTGGACTGGTTTATTGGGCTGTGCGAGTTTACTTCAGCAGACATCACTAGCGGTTGTGCACATCGCAGCCAGTTATTATTTTCATTTGTTATGAACTGCTACCATACGTCGTATAGTTAAAAATAAAAAGATATAAACTGCTATATTCGCACGGAATCGCAACGCCATCAGTTCAGCGCCAAAATATCTAAAACTGTTCAAGCGCGTCAACTTGTTTGGGATTTTGGGATGGAGCCATGGGAGCCTAATTGATATGCGGCGGTTTTCAATCAAGTTACAAATTCATGCAGAAGGGCGTGCAGCATGTGATTTCCAGCCTGTCAAACTTCCACCAGCTGGCCTCTCGCTCGCCTGCTGCCCGTCCTTGACCTTGCCGCTGTCGACTGACACCCTCGCCACCTGGGCTCGGCCCTTTGATGGCGCCGCCGCCGCTGCCTGCGAAGACTCCGCTGCCCTGGCCATGCGGATTCGATCGGCCAGTGACAGCCGCCTCCAGGCGTCCGCTTCGTCCTCGCTGCTGGACGAGCCGCCGTCCCGCCCGCAGCTCCGCCTATCCGCCGTGGCCCGAGCGTGCATCCGGCGCACAAATTCCGGTCGGAAATACTTGGCGTCGACCGCGGCCTGCGCCGGCTGCGGCACTGACCAAGTCGACCGCCTCCGCTGGTCGCTTTTGTCGTTTTGAACAGCGGCGTTGGCCGACGAGGTCGTCTCGGGTTCGAGTTCCACGTACCGGCAAGGCGGCGGCAGCTTTGGCTGTCGTGGTTGAGAGTCCTGCCTCTTTCGCCTGGCTCGGCTAGTCTGCTGCTGCTGCTTGCGGGTCTCCGCAGCAGTTTTAGAGGCTCGGTAAAACGGCATTGAGAATTGAATACCTGGCTGAATTGCTGGGCATCCGGCGGGAGAAGTCCAATAATAGATTGCTTATATATTGGTCTGGCTGGGCAAGCATTGTTCAACTGGGCTGTCCGCCCCAATCTGGCCAGCTGGCCTTGGCCGGCGAGCAAACTTAGCGGCCAGCGGAGCGGTAAACAGACCAGGCTCTTCGCCCGAGTCATGGAGATCTGCACTCGTGGGTACATAGCATCTGGATTGATGGGGGCATTGGGAGGGGGTTGCAACTGGCGACTGACGCTCCGACGCTAGGCGCCTAGTCGCGCTAACACCCCGAGCGCTAATGCCAGTGGCGCCAATGCCAGTGGCGCTAATTCCAGTGACGCCAATGCCAGTGGCGCTAATGCCAGTGACGCCAATGCCAGTGACGCCAATGTCAATGGCGCTAATGCCAGTGACGCCAATGTCAATGGCGCTAATGCCAGTGACGCCAATGCCAGTGACGCCAATGTCAATGGCGCTAATGCCAGTGGCGCCAATGCCAGTGGCGCTAATTCCAGTGACGCCAATGCCAGTGGCGCTAATGCCAGTGACGCCAATGCCAGTGACGCCAATGTCAATGGCGCTAATGCCAGTGACGCCAATGCCAGTGACGCCAATGTCAATGGCGCTAATGCCAGTGACGCCAATGCCAGTGACGCCAATGCCAATGGCGCTAATGCCAGTGACGCCAATGCCAATGGCGCTAATGCCAGTAGCGCTAATGCCAGTGACGCCAATGCCAATGGCGCTAATGCCAGTGATGCCAATGCCAGTGACGCCAATGTCAGCGGCGTCATGAATGCCAGTAGCGCTAATGCCAGTGACGCCAATGCCAGTGACGCCAATGCCAATGGCGCTAATGCCAGTGACGCCAATGCCAATGGCGCTAATGCCAGTGACGCCAATGCCAATGGCGCTAATGCCAGTGATGCCAATGGCAGTGACGCCAATGTCAGCGGCGCCATGAATGCCAGTAGCGCTAATTCCAGTGACGCTAATGCCAGTGACGCCAATGCCAGTGACGCCAATGTCAATGGCGCTAATGCCAGTGACGCCAATGCCAGTGACGCCAATGTCAATGGCGCTAATGCCAGTGACGCCAATGCCAGTGACGCCAATGCCAGTGACGCCAATGTCAGCGGCGCCATGAATGCCAGTAGCGCTAATTCCAGTGACGCTAATGCCAGTGACGCCAATGTCAATGGCGCTAATGCCAGTGACGCCAATGCCAGTGACGCCAATGCCAATGGCGCTAATGCCAGTGACGCCATGAATGCCAGTGACGCCAATGCCAATGGCGCTAATGCCAGTGACGCCATGAATGCCAGTGACGCCAATGCCAATGGCGCTAATGCCAGTGATGCCAATGCCAGTGACGCCAATGCCAATGGCGCTAATGCCAGTGACGCCATGAATGCCAGTGACGCCAATGCCAATGGCGCTAATGCCAGTGATGCCAATGCCAGTGACGCCAATGCCAATGGCGCTAATGCCAGTGACGCCATGAATGCCAGTGACGCCAATGCCAATGGCGCTAATGCCAGTGACGCCATGAATGCCAGTGACGCCAATGCCAATGGCGCTAATGCCAGTGATGCCAATGCCAGTGACGCCAATGCCAATGGCGCTAATGCCAGTGACGCCATGAATGCCAGTGACGCCAATGCCAATGGCGCTAATGCTAGTGATGCCAATGCCAGTGACGCCAATGCCAATGGCGCTAATGCCAGTGACGCCATGAATGCCAGTGACGCCAATGCCAATGGCGCTAATGCCAGTGATGCCAATGCCAGTGACGCCAATGTCAGCGGCGCCATGAATGCCAGTAGCGCTAATTCCAGTGATGCCAATGTCAGCGGCGCCAGTGCCAGGGACGCCAGTACCAGGAGCGTTATTGCTAGGGCTGCCGAAGCTAATGACAAGGGGCTCCATATAAATAATCTTGCCTGCCTTCTTTGGGGGCGCCGTTTCCAGACCAGACAGCACAGTCCTAGTAGTCCATAGCGGAGGCATAGGCCAAAGCCATAGCTATCAATGCTCCCCACCTACCCACAAGCCAGAGATTAATAGCTAAGCAAGTAAAGCTTAGTGCTCCGCTGGGCCAGCGGGCAAACACTCGACAGGACTGGGCAAGCAAGACTTATGAATTATGAGTTACATGCCGGCGAGTACAATGGCAAACAATGATATGTGGCTGCCAAAAATACTGTCAATCAAAATGAAGATTGATAATCAAAGCGTATGCGACCATTTTTAATAAATATATATACACAACTATGCGCATAGAAAAAGCTGGGCTATAAATATAGAGCAATATCGCGCACTTTGATTAATATATGTATTTCTCTGCATTATAGTTTCAACTATATTTATATATAAATAATCACTGAGTCATAAATACATAATTGCTTTATCTACATAAGGGGGCCGGCAGCCTCAGGTTGACTAGGCGACGGTTAGTAGACAGATTAATCAGCGCACACTTGCGAAGCTAACAATATATGGAACTCTTTATCTAATATTAAGGAGTTAGCAGATTAAGGCAGATTTTATAGTGAGCAACTTTTTTAAAATATGAAACTATTATTAGTAGAATGAATATTTTACCAAGTATAAATAAATAAAATATAATCTTTAGTACCTTCAGTTGTTAGTACCATGGTCAAAAAACTTTTTGTCAGGGGGCCAAGGGTCCTACACTGAGCGTAGCGCCAATTTAGCGCCACAAGCTAGACTTTGGCGCTGCAGTCTATGTAGATTTTAGCGCCGCAGGCTAGAGTTTAGCGTTGCAGGCTAGAGTTTAGCGCTGCAGACTAGAGTTTAGCGCCGCAGGCTAGAGTTTAGCGCCGCAGGCTAGAGTTTAGCGCCGCAGGCTAGAGTTTAGCGCCGCAGGCTAGAGTTTAGCGTTGCAGGCTAGAGTTTAGCGTTGCAGGCTAGAGTTTAGCGCTGCAGACTAGAGTTTAGCGCCGCAGGCTAGAGTTTAGCGCCGCAGGCTAGAGTTTAGCGTTGCAGGCTAGAGTTTAGCGTTGCAGGCTAGAGTTTAGCGCCGCAGGCTAGAGTTTAGCGTTGCAGGCTAGAGTTTAGCGCTGCAGGCTAGAGTTTAGCGTTGCAGGCTAGAGTTTAGCGCTGCAGACTAGAGTTTAGCGCCGCAGGCTAGAGTTTAGCGCCGCAGGCTAGAGTTTAGCGCCGCAGGCTAGAGTTTAGCGCCGCAGGCTAGAGTTTAGCGCCGCAGGCTAGAGTTTAGCGCTGCAGGCTAGAGTTTAGCGCCGCGGGCTAGAGTTTGGCGCCAATTTACCACCGCAGGCACCTGACTCCTTGGCCTTCCCTGGATCACTATAGTTAAGCAATAATCTCAAATGTCAGGGGGACAACATATGATTGCGTCACAGGCTGCCGCTATCGGCAGATTCCAGCTCCTGCAGCGCGGCGGCCACCTGCAGCTGGTCATTGCGCAGGTAGCGAACCCGTTCCTCGAAGGCCACCTCGGCAGGCAGGCGGAGGCACAGCATCGGCTCGCGCTCTCTGGCCAGGTGTTCGCAGTACAGCCGCAGCAGCTGGTCCTGGTCCAGCAGTTTAATAGCGTCCTGATAGCGGCCCTGCAGCAGGCAGTCCAGCGGAGTCTGGCTGGCAATGGGAGCTGACAGGCTGCCGGGGCCCAGGTTGAACTTCGCCTGCCTCAGCCTGTCGCGGACGCCGGCCAACTCGCGGACAATTTCCTGGTCTGGCGACATTGGCAACTGGTCCACCGCTTTTGAGAACGCTTCGTGCAATGTTACAGCCTGGAAAATGTTCATTTCGATACATATCGGTTGGAAATGTTAACTGGCTATAGGAATTCGATATGGAACTCTGATCATGATAATTATATAATTTTATAATCTATATAAAATCAGTTAATTTCAGAAGAAATGACTCGCCATTAAGAAAAAATGACCCGTCATTCAACAGAAATGACCCGTCATTCAAAAGAAATGACCCGTCATTCAACAAAAATGACCCGTCGTTCAAAACAAATGACCCGTCATTCAACAGAAATGACCCGTCATTCAACAGAAATGACCCGTCATTCAACAGAAATGACCCGTCATTCAAAAGAAATGACCCGTCATTCAACAGAAATGACCCGTCATTCAAAAGAAATGACCCGTCATTCAAAAGAAATGACCCGTCATTCAACAAAAATGACCCGTCGTTCAAAACAAATGACCCGTCATTCAACAGAAATGACCCGTCATTCAACAGAAATGACCCGTCATTCAACAGAAATGACCCGTCATTCAACAGAAATGACCCGTCATTCAACAGAAATGACCCGTCATTCAACAGAAATGACCCGTCATTCAACAGAAATGACCCGTCATTCAACAAAAATGACCCGTCGTTCAAAACAAATGACCCGTCATTCAACAGAAATGACCCGTCATTCAAAACGAATGACCCTTCATTCAAAACAAATGACCCGTCATTCAAAACAAATGACCCTTCATTCAAAACAAATGACCCGTCATTCAACAGAAATGACCCGTCATTCAACAGAAATGACCCGTAATTCAAAACAAATGACCCTTCATTCAAAACAAATGACCCGTCATTCAAGACAAATGACCCTTCATTCAAAACAAATGACCCGTCATTCAAGACAAATGACCCTTCATTCAAAACAAATGACCCGTAATTCAAAACAAATGACCCTTCATTCAACAGTAATGACCCTTCATTCAAAACAAATGACCCGTCATTCAACAGAAATGACCCGTAATTCAAAACAAATGACCCGTCATTCAACAAAAATGACCCGTCATTCAAAACGAATGACCCGTCATTCAAAACAAATGACCCGTCATTCAACAGAAATGACCCGTAATTCAAAACAAACGACCCGTCGTTCAAAACAAACGACCCGTCATTCAACAAAAATGACCCGTCATTCAACAAAAATGACCCGTCATTCAACAGTAATGACCCGTCATTCAAAAGAATAAACCGTCATTCAACAGAAATGACCCGTCATTCAAAAGAATAAACCGTCATTCAACAGAATAAACCGTCATTCAACAGAAATAACCCGTCATTCAACAGAAATGACCCGTCATTCAACACAAATGACCCGTCATTCAACAGAATAAACCGTCATTCAACAGAAATAACCCGTCATTCAACAGAAATGACCCGTCATTCAAAACAAATGACCCGTCATTCAAAAGAATAAACCGTCATTCAACAGAATAAACCGTCATTCAACAGAAATAACCCGTCATTCAACACAAATGACCCGTCATTCAAAAGAATAAACCGTCATTCAACGGAATAAACCGTCATTCAACAGAATAAACCGTCATTCAACAGAAATGACCCGTCATTCAACAGAAATGACCCGTCATTTAACAGAATTGACCCGTCATTCAACAGAATTGACCCGTCATTCAACAGAAATGACCCATTAGAGCAATGATTCACCGTTCAGATGAGCATCTCATGCAGTCAACTATTCAACTGTTGAAATGACCCGAACCTTGAGCCCAATTGTGGCCAGCCTATACTACTATTGAGTAGAAATAGGCAGGTGAAAACTCTAACCTGCAGACACAACCGGTTGAGCCCTCTGGCCAGTTTAAGCTGGTTGGCCTCCGACTGGCCGCTAGCCGACTGTCCGAACGCCACCTCGGCCACCCGTTCGGTGCAGGCATCCCTGGAGGCGCGAAACGTTTCAAACCGGTCGCGCAGCTGCAGCAGGACGTAGCGCTGGCTGTCAGCGTGGCTGGCACTCACGGCCGGGCTGATGTGGACAAACGGCAGCGAGATGGCGCGGAGGCTGTCAGCCAGGCGGCATAGCGGATCGGCCAGGGCAGCCGGCAGCCACGGCCGGACGGAGGCGCAGAGGCCGCTAAGCCGGTCGCCGGCCTCGGACACCACAGGCGGCCAGAGCTGGTAAAGTTCGCCTAGGCGGTCCGGCGGCAGGCTGGAGGCTTTGCTGGCGAACTCCTGGCGCAGCAGATTAGGGGGGGGGGGGTGGAACTCATGCGAGTGCTGGATTCTGTGATCCGAAACTGGAATTTTAGAATCTTAATTCACGAAATACCGCATCTCGAATCCTAGAATCCCACATCTCAAATCCCAGAATCCTACATCCCGAATCCCAGAATCCCACATCTCAAATCCCAGAATCCCACATCTCGAATCCCAGAATCCCACATCTCAAATCCCAGAATCCCACATCCCGAATCCCACATCTCAAATCCCAGAATCCCACATCTCGAATCCCAGAATCCCACATCTCAAATCCCAGAATCCCACATCCCGAATCCCAGAATCCCACATCTCAAATCCCAGAATCCCACATCTCGAATCCCAGAATCCCACATGTCAAATCCCTTCAAACTCTAAATCTTAAATCCCAGAGAAAATTCCAAAGCCTGAATTTCGCACCTGCCACTCGAGCTCCCCCGGTCCGGGCGGCTCCTCCTGCGGGCTGGTGGACGGCGCCGAGGACGGGCTCAGACTGGCTCCAGTGGCCGGCTCCCGCTGCGGCAGGGCGGCAACCAGCTCCTCTTCTTCGTCGTCGCTGCTACTAGAAGAAGACTCCTCCCGGCGGAGTCGGCGACCAGTCGTAGGCGAGGCGGCGGCGTCCCGGTCGGAGGCGGCATCGCCGTAGCTGTCGCTGTAGATGGGGACGCTGCCGACACCCCAGTTGAGCTTGACGTGGCCGGGGTGAGTCGGGCTGTCCGGGTCCTCGATGTTGAGGAAGCCGAGCTGGTCGTCGATGAAGCCGACGATGTTGTAGTAGCGCAGCTCGGAGCTGCTCGAGTCCTCGAGCAGGAGGTCATCTGAGGACACGGGCGTTTGATTGATACACATTGGGGATAATTAGCTACTAAATGAGTCACCTGTGACCAATCAGGGATAATTAGCTACTAAATGAGTCACCTGTGACCAATCAGGGATAATTAGCTACTAAATGAGTCACCTGTGACCAATCAGGGATAATTAGCTACTAAATGAGTCACCTGTGACCAATCAGGGATAATTAGCTACCAAATGAGTCACCTGTGACCAATCAGGGATAATTAGCTACCAAATGAGTCACCTGTGACCAATCAGAGAAAATTAGCTACCAAATCAGTCACCCGTGACCAGTTAGGGATAATTAGCTACCAAGTGAGTCACCTGTGACCAATTAGAAATAATTAGCTACCACAGTTATGCCAACATACCAGTCTGCTCATTTGTAGAGGTGGTATCACTGCTAGAGTGCACGCTGCCCTGCCTGTCAATGGTCTCAGTAGACTGGCTGAATATCACCTGTAAAGAATAAATGGTGCAAAAGGTTGTGATGCACAAAGCTGTGCTTTAGTATTAGAAGATTAGCTAATTTAATATTTATGACTGGCAGTCCGTTTCCCAGCGCTAAGCGAAAGCCAAAACATACTGTCGGTGCGAAAATTAACTGTTGAAAGCATAAAATTATGTACATGTTATTTATTGACTACTTGCAGTATGAGACTGGCGAGTAGCAGTTAGAGCCTAATTGATATTTATGCTTATCGGCATTCATGGAAACACTGCTTAGACAAATGCACTTTTAGCCAATGTAGTAGTCTGGCATAACAATGGTTAAATCTTCATTAATTAAGTGTTATTTTTATTCAAATTACTGCCGTATTATTTTTGAATACCAGCTCAACAGGCGATGGTTTCTAACTGGCCAAAAACTTTCTGTAGTTGCTAAGGCTTCGGATGGTTGCTAAGTGTTTGGGTGGTTGCCAAGGCCTTGGGTAGTTGCTAAGGGTTTGTGTGTTTGCTAAGGCTTTGAGTGGTTGCTAAGGCTTTGGGTAGTTGTTAAGGCTTTGGGTGGTTGCTAAGGCTTTGGGTAGTTGCTAAGGGTTTGTGTGTTTGCTAAGGCTTTGAGTGGTTGCTAAGGCTTTGGGTAGTTGTTAAGGCTTTGGGTGGTTGCTAAGGCTTTGGGTAGTTGCTAAGGGTTTGTGTGTTTGCTAAGGCTTTGAGTGGTTGCTAAAGCTTTGGGTAGTTGCTAAGGGTCTGGGTGGTTGCTAAAGGTTTGGGTAGTTGCTAAGGCTTTGGGTAGTTGCTAAGGCTTTGGGTGGTTGCTAAGGGTTTGGGTGGTTGCCAAGGCTTTGGGTAGTTGCTAAGGGTTTGTGTGTTTGCTAAGGCTTTGAGTGGTTGCTAAAGCTTTGGGTAGTTGCTAAGGGTCTGGGTGGTTGCTAAAGGTTTGGGTAGTTGCTAAGGCCTTGGGTAGTTGCTAAGGCTTTGGGTGGTTGCTAAGGGTTTGGGTGGTTGCTAAGGCTTTGGTGGTTGCTAAGGTTTTGGGTAGTTGCTACGGCTTTGGGTGGTTGCCAAGAGGTTCAGATGGCTGCCAGTAGCAGTAATGCTTGTGACCAGCTGCTTGTAAAGCGTTGGGAATTTAGTATTTAGGAAGGAGGCATGCAGGTGAGATGTCTGAATGTGATTTAAATTTCCATGATTTCGATTTAATGATAAACAGTTAAACAAACAGATAAAGGTTAGAGAAAATTCAGAACGAGAGGCCTACAGAAGACAATAGACAGAAAAACACAAACAAACAAATAAACAAAATAAACGAGTCTATAAAGCAGTTCACGAATGCCCTGGACAAGCATAAATTCACAAAAATGCTGAATGGTCAAACTAATAGTCAAATGATTAGTCAATAAATGATTTAGAATAGCAAACCACTTACTCTGCCAGCTCGCCTAGTTGTGGCAAACTTCTAAAAATGGCGCCAATACATTGGAAAAATAAAGCAGTGAAAGATTTTTCTGTAACAGAAATCAAGGACATCCACAGATACTAGAATAATTAGTTGGGCCACTCCTCACATTTGCGTGCAAACTACTTTTAGTTCAGTAGTAAGTTAAACTGAAGCATTTTAATGTGTTTTATAAGCCAAGGCTCTCCCCCCAGCTTAAACCCTCCAACCGCGCCTTTCCACACTCCCCCCCGCCACGCCCCAATGTTTATTGCCTTTCTCGGAATTCCAGCCTAAAGCTGCCATGTACATTTCAGTGGACTGGCTAATGTACATTATTGCTGAACCAATTAGCAAGTTGTTTACGCCTGCAAGCTTGGGCTTCTAAACTTATCAAAGTCATTTCAGCTGGCTTTATTTTTATAAATAGCTTATGTATTCTTCTTTGCTACTGAACTGAAAGTAGAAAAATGTTTTACGAAGTATATATGCTTGAGTGGCCCATCTAGTTATTTTAGTATCTGTGAGGACACCTGCCCTATGCTACTGCAAGTAGGTACGAGTTCAATGCTAGATATTGATAAGTTTGCCCGTAAAAATTACAAAAAGCAGAAGATCGAGCGCGTGCAATTTTGGAGTTCAGCAGCAAAGAAACACAAGCACGCACAGAGCCCAAGGCAGATTCTACAGTCAGCTGATATTGTTTCGATAAGGGAGGCGCACCAAATCAAGCTTGAGTCAGAAATAATCGATTTTGCAATCAGCGCAAAAATATTAAATTATGAAAACTATTGCATGCTTTGTGAACTAGCAGGCCAGGTGCGATTTTACTGAGTATTTTGGTTTGGAATTCTGAATCACCATCCCCCCACCGTGACCCTGTCTGAATCACCATCCCCCACTGTGACCCTGTCTGAATCACTATCCCCCACCGTGACCCTGTCTGAATCACAATTCTCCCACCGTGACCCTGTCTGAATCACTATCCCCCACCGTGACCCTGTCTGAATCACCATCCCCCCACCGTGACCCTGTCTGAATCACAATCCCCCACTGTGACCCTGTCTGAATCACAATTCCCCCACCGTGACCCTGTCTAAATCACAATTCCCCCACCGTGACCCTGTCTAAATCACCATCCCCCCACCGTGACCCTGTCTGAATCACCATCCCCCACTGTGACCCTGTCTGAATCACTATCCCCCACCGTGACCCTGTCTGAATCACAATTCTCCCACCGTGACCCTGTCTGAATCACTATCCCCCACCGTGACCCTGTCTGAATCACAATCCCCCACTGTGACCCTGTCTGAATCACTATCCCCCACCGTGACCCTGTCTGAATCACAATTCCCCCACCGTGACCCTGTCTGAATCACCATCCCCCCACCGTGACCCTGTCTGAATCACTATCCCCCACCGTGACCCTGTCTGAATCACAATTCTCCCACCGTGACCCTGTCTGAATCACAATTCCCCCACCGTGACCCTGTCTGAATCACAATCCCCCACTGTGACCCTGTCTGAATCACAATTCCCCCACCGTGACCCTGTCTGAATCACAATCCCCCACTGTGACCCTGTCTGAATCACAATCCCCCACTGTGACCCTGTCTAAATCACCATCCCCCCACCGTGGCCCTGTCTGAATCACAATTCCCCCACCGTGGCCAGTCTTAACTATTAACCAGGATTGCTAAACTCAGACAATATTATAGACGCTGGTGAGAATGCCGCGATCGAGAAACCGACACGCTTTAAATCTATACCTGGGAGGCATATTAGCAAGCAGATAGTCTTTAACCAGTCTTTAACCAAGGCCCAAGGGTGAATGGACCCCAATTTCAAATACAGCTGTACCATAAATAACATTTATTAAAATTCTACTTAAACGATCGATTGATTGATTGATTGATTGGTTTAACTTTATGCATTGAGTGATTGATCGTTTTGATTCTTGATTGACTGATTGATTGATCATTTCGATTCTTGATTGACTGATTGATTGATCGTTTCGATTCTTGATTGACTGATTGATTGATCGTTTCGATTCTTGATTGACTGATTGATTGATCATTTCGATTCTTGATTGACTGATTGATTGATCGTTTCGATTCTTGATTGACTGATTGATTGATCATTTCGATTCTTGATTGACTGATTGATTGATCGTTTCGATTCTTGATTGACTGATTGATTGATCGTTTTGATTCTTGATTGACTGATTGATTGATCGTTTTGATTCTTGATTGACTGATTAATTGATCATTTCGATTCTTGATTGACTGATTGATTGATCGTTTTGACTATTGATCGACAGATTAATTGTTTAGATTCCTGATTTGATTGGTGTATGATTCAAATGATTAACAGCCACATGCCTGTAGTATCATACAGAAGTACAATTGGGTAATAACTGTTGGATGTAAGCGGATATTGTAATCACCGATGATATAAATACATTATAGGACAAATAAGCACTGCTTGTACTGCACTATGCGTACAGCACACACAGACAGAAACAAAATGAATGCAGGGGGAAGGGGGAGTTTGAAAATCGTTTTGGTCAACAATCTTCTGTTCGGGCAATGGTTGATTTACCTTATGCCAGTAGGCATCCTAAAAATTGGAATTGGCACAGCAATTGGTTGCGTTGAGTGCATGCGGGTTGGGGTTGCCAGATGCTTATAGATAATAAATTAATAATTTCGCACTTCTAAACAAAACATGCTAAGACAAGCGGCGATACCTAGGTACAAAATATTTCTTTTTAATTAATATGCTAGTATTTCTACTGGAACTAGCATAAGTTGCGCACATCAATTTTAAAACTAAACTAAACTAATTTGGGCTGGACAACATTAGGAAAATTACATTATGCTTTGGTACACATCAGAGAAACGATATACATGTAGAAACATAAGCTAACAACAGCTCAGGATGCAGATATATATATTTACAAGCTGGTAAATAACGGATTCTATGCCAAGTCAAAATGCACTTTTTATAAGCTTTTAGTTCCAATTGAACTTAGCAGCAGCTCTAACTAATAGCAGTACAAGTGAAATCCGCTGAAGTCCGCTTGCAGCCAATTAATGTGACTCAATGCACTTCACTGATAACTTAATGCCTGTCACTCTCTGTTTTTCACTCTTCTCTGGCTGTCTGTCACTCTCTGTTTTTCACTCTTCTCTGGCTGTCTGTCACTCTCTGTTTTTCACTCTTCTCTGGCTGCCTGTCACTCTTTGTTCTTTTCACTCTTCTCTGGCTGCCTGTCACTCTTTGTTCTTTTCACTCTTCTCTGGCTGCCTGTCACTCTTTGTTCTTTTCACTCTTCTCTGGCTGCCTGTCACTCTTTGTTCTTTTCACTCTTCTCTGGCTGCCTGTCACTCTTTGTTCTTTTCACTCTTCTCTGGCTGCCTGTCACTCTTTGTTCTTTTCACTCTTCTCTGGCTGCCTGTCACTCTTTGCTTTCTTGGAAAACTGTAAAAATCCACTTTTATCTCCCTTACTCTGTTTTCCTGCTCCTGTTTCCAAGCCCTTGTATTGAATGAATCAGGAAAAGCATATCAGTAAATACAAACTGCGCAAATCGGCAAAACAAAACTGGGAATGCAAAACAAAAACCAAATCGCGGCAATCCCAACTCACCGATGGAGACTTTGGCAGGCCGGCTCGGGCGCCAAAATAGCCGGCGCACAGGGCAACCAGCCGGATTCGAACTCGGGGCACCTGCGGCAGGTGCCGATCGCCGCCGCTAGTGCCGCCGCCGCCACCGCTGCTGCTGCCACCGCCGCCGCCGCCACCTCCGCTAGCCAGAGAGCGCTTCTCACCACAGCCGCCGCTGCCGCTGTCGGAGGAAGACAGAGAGCCGCCTCCGCCGCCGCCGATGGCTGGCGGTGCCGACACAGCCGAAGCCATAGACGCTGTGGAGGCTGCGGCAGCTGGATGATGATGCTGCTGCTGCTGCTGAGCCGATTGAGCAGCACCGCCAATTTGATCTTCCGAGCGAACGTCGAAGGTGAAGTTGAGAGTTCGGCCTGGGAGTTCGCGACGCGGCGGCTCAGCCTCCGGCAGGGGGACCAGCGGCAGCACAAGCGGGTGCTTCGTGTGCGAGGCGGGCGGCACGCTGCTGGACTTGAACACCAGGTGCTTGAGAATCTGCGTGTTGGGTTGCAGGTAGGTGGATTATTTTTAGTGAATTTTGGAATGGCATAGTCCCTGGTTGGATAATTCCTACTGTTGTTTGGCGATGGTTAATGAGCGATTCTACGGGCTCTTGGAGTCTAAAACTCATGCTGATTAACAGGGGATTTTCAAATTGGATAACATGGGAATTTCAAATTGGATAACAGGGGATTTTCAAATTGGATAACAGGGGAATTTCAAATTGGATAACATGGGAATTTCAAATTGGATAACAGGGGATTTTCAAATTGGATAACAGGGGAATTTTGAGATTGGATAACAGGGGAATTTGAGACTGGATAACAGGGGAATTTTGAGATTGGATAACAGGGGAATTTGAGATTGGATAACAGGGGAATTTTAAATTGGATAACAGAAGAATTTGAGATTGGATAACAGGGGAATTTAAAATTGGATAACAGGGGAATTCGAGATTGGATAACAGGGGAATTTAAAATTGGATAACAGGGGAATTTGAGATTGGATAACAGGGGAATTTAAAATTGGATAACAGGGGAATTTGAGATTGGATAACAGTGGTATTTCAAATTGGATAACAGGGGAATTTGAGATTGGATAACAGGGGAATTTGAGACTGGATAAAAGGGGTATTGAGATTAGATAACAGGGGAATTTAAAATTGGATAACAGGGGAATTTGAGATTGGATAACAGGGGAATTTGAGACTGGATAAAAGGGGTATTGAGATTAGATAACAGGGGAATTCAAAATTGGATAACAGGGGAATTTGAGATTGGATAACAGGGGAATTTGAGATTGGATGACAGGGGAATTTGAGATTGGATAACAGGGGAATTTCTAATTGGATAACAGGGGAATTTGAGATTGGATAACAGGGGAATTCCAGATTAGATAACAGGGGAATTCCAGATTAGATAACAGGGGAATCTTATGATGGATAACTGGAGAAATTCAGATTGGATAACAGGGGAATTTCAAAGTGGATAGGGAATCTCAGGGTGGAAAATAGATCTCAGTGGATAGTCAGGATCTCAAGGCAGGTTCACACAGAAGCCGTACCGCATGCAGTCGCATGGTGTCACCGCAGCCGTGGGCAATCTGCCTAGTCAGTATGTGCACCAAGGGCCTCGCCACCTCCTCCGTCAAATCAACATTGCTCAACAGTGCGTGCAGAGCGCCCTGCGAGTGCGGCAGCAGCACGGCTGGCCAGGCCTCCAGCTGACCGAGAGCCTGGCGCACCAGAGCCGGGCCCAGCCCGGGGAAAGCGTCGCACAGATAGCGGCAAACGCAGCGGCACCATTGCCCAGCATCGCGGGTGAAGGAATTCCTGCTGTACTGCGCCAGCACCACGCTAAGCTGGCTGGTGGCATCTGGCCAGCTGTCCTGGCCGAAGGTGCCCAGCCTGGCGGCCGCGTCTCTGGCTTGCTGCGGCGAATTGTCATAGTGCAGCAGCAGGTAGGGCAGCAGTTGCAGCGTTAGCGACGCGAAGCCGCTTTCAGCGCCGCGCGGCTCTGTGACGGGCGACATTAGCAGGCGCGGCAGGCGGCACATCACGGCAAAGGCCGGCTCAACCAGGGCCGGAGCGGACGGGCAGCAGGCCCGGCCGAGGAGGCGCACCAGACCAGGATAGTCGGGCCATTCGAAGCGCAGCCTAGGCGGCTGGTGCTGCTCCTGAAGCCGGTCGACCAGCTGGCCGAGTATGCGCAGAGACAGCGTGAGCTCGTGCTCCACCTGTACAGGTGCGATGGGTTGGATAAAACAAATATTATTGGCATGGAGGGGCTGCGGGAATCCTGTCGCTATGCCTTCGGCGACATCGTCCCACAACCAGCGCTGACGGCAATGCTGCCCATTCCGCTGACTGTTGAGCACATAACTACTAAGGACTTCCGTTTGGCATGATTTTGGAGGTGAGGTGGGTGTCAAACCTCCTCGCCTCCCATTGGCTGGTGCCCCCAGGAACCGGATACGCATATCGATATTGGCGCTCGGCGCCCGCGCTGCTTATTTTGCTGCTCATATTTATGTTTAATATGCGTCAATATGTGAAAATATACGCAATTTAGACTACTATAAGTAGTTTTCACTAGCCTACTTTTTGTTAATTGTTAATAACTACTCGTACGTATCGATGAATACAAAATCAATAAGTACATATCGGGGCGCCTGCGGGGCGCGTACATATCGGTGCTTATTGGATATTACGAATTCCTGGGGGGCGCCAGCCAATGAGAGGCGAGAATGGTTGACACCCACCTCACCTCCAAAATCATGGGTTGTGGCATGTGCACTCTTGGGCTTGAGTGAGGATACATAAGACGGCGCTGCTCACATCGGACTCCAGCAGGCACACGGATATCCACCAAAGCACCGAGAATCTCTCGTCAGCCTGATTGGCCAGCCGCCTAGCCAATCCGCTGCTAGAACCGGACGAGGCAGCCAATCCGGAGGCCTCCTTGGTGTAGGACAAGTCCGTCACTGTCACGGCTCGATGATGCCTGCTCGACGCGCCAGCGGCAGACGCCGCAGAGTTGACAGCTGACGCAGCTCCGACAGAGTGCTGATTGTGCGCTGGACTGCCGTGCGATATGCCTGCAGTGTAGCTGGTGGATCGAATGTGCTGCTGCTGCGGGTCGGACTCATCTATGAGGTGCTGTTGCTGCTGATGATGAAGCTGTTTGGGAAGCTGCACAGGCGATTGACGATTCTGCAGTTCTGTAGTTGATTTAACCATTATTGAGCCGTCGCCTCCGCTGCCAGGAGTGCCAGTTCGAGTTGACGATTGCGACTGAGAATTCGATGTGTGAGTTCTCTGCTGCTGCTGCTGGCTATGATGCAGCGCAGAGGCTGGGGAACAGTTAGCGAATCGCACGCAGCTATCCAGGGTTAGGAGCAGCTCTCGAACGTAGCACTGATCTTCGCCGGGTTCGGAGACCGTCTCGATTAGGCGCTGGGTCAGGTCGCCTAATCTGGCCATGCTCAGTGGCTGGCCGAGAGCTCGGAACACCTGAGACAGTTGATGAGTTGATGGAATTTGCCTTGCTTTATATTTATTTTCGATACATGTCGGGAGCAGAAATTGAACACTGACGCTTTATGTATGTAGAAATAAACAGATCTAAACAAAGACTGACTCGAGGTCAAAACAAAGAGCTGCTATAGATCAATCTAAACAAAGACTGACTCGAGATCAAAACAAAGAGAAAGAGTAACTATAGATCAATCTAAACAAAGACTGACTCGAGATCAAAACAAACAGCTGCTATAGATCAATCTAAACAAGGGCTGGCTTGAGATCAAAACAAACAGCTGCTATAGATCAATCTAAACAAGGGCTGGCTTGAGATCAAAACAAACAGCTGCTATAGATCAATCTAAACAAGGGCTGGCTTGAGATCAAAACAAACAGCTGCTATAGATCAATCTAAACAAGGGCTGGCTTGGGATCAAAACAAAGAGCTGCTATAAATCAATCTAAACAAAGAGTAGGCTGACTCGAGATCAAAACAAAGAGCTGCTATAGATTAATCTAAACGAAGACTGACTCGAGATCAAAACAAAGAGCTGCTATAGATCCATTGAAACAAAGAGTTTCGATGAAATAAAACGGTATCTAGGTAAAGAAGCGTTCAGAGTCACTGGTGTCGCCCCAGAGTCGTTGCAGGTAGCACAGGTAAAATAGGAAGAAGTGACTCTAGACGACTTTAAATAGATGAGATTTCACGGTACAAGTCGCCAAAATTTGTCAAAGCCTAAACGACAATTTAAGGCGTTTTATTAAACTCTGAAACTGGAGCGACGCAAATGACTCTGGGGCCGTAGGTCGTATCTGAGACGTTGTAGGTGCGGCCTGTTTTGATCTTCAATCAGTCTTTGAAAAAACAGAGACGAATAAAGCAATAACGGAAGTCGCACCTGGAGCGACCTGCCGGCATAGTGCCGACTAGCGCAGGACAGGCCGGCGACCAAGGCGTACTCTGCCCAGTCCACCGATTCGCCGAAAGTGCTGCCTAGCAGTTGCACCAGCTCAGCCAGGGTGCAAATTGAAGCCGACGTGCCGACACCGCCTGCCGCTGAAGCTCCGCTGGCTGTTGCGCCGCCAGGACCGCCGACATTCACTACGCCGACAACGGCACAAGCGCAGGCCCTGGCCTGCAAATAAGCGTCGTCACGTTGGAGCAGCGGCTTGCCGGGCTCCTTAGTGAGCAGCTCGGTCAGTTGGCGAGCGCCGCCGCCTTCCACCAGATAGGCTGAGACTCTCTGATCCGGCTGGCTCTGGTCCGGCGTCAGGGTGGTCAGCGAGGGCGACGCCTGGGCGTGAAAGAA
Organism: Macrostomum lignano; assembly: GCA_002269645.1. Classification (NCBI taxonomy): domain Eukaryota; kingdom Metazoa; phylum Platyhelminthes; family Macrostomidae; genus Macrostomum; species Macrostomum lignano. The sequence goes on from NIVC01002390.1 coordinate 47,945, forward strand.
TTAGAGAACGGTTTAGAGAATGCCCCAATAGAATAAATCTGAGACTAGGACTTCGATCTTGGAATCTAATGCACTTTAAGCGACATTGACACACAACCGGCGAGAGGCATTACTGCCCATTCCGACGACTCCCCTGAGCAGGCATACAAGCGCGCGGATACGTACGCAGTCATACGCACAAGCACACACTCACAGACATGTACACACTTCGCTGTGCCCCAAGGTTGGCCCTTAAGGGCGTTAATTTGCACGAGCAAAGCCAAGGCCGAGATTCTAATTTAGTCCCAAATTTATGTGACTGCACTTGGAATCAAACCTGAGCTCCTGGCACATCAAAGCACTGCGCCAGACCACTTAGGCTACGAACCCCTCGAATCTAATGTAAGATAAAATCTAATATAATGAATTTGGACACTAAAAATTTTGAGTTCGACGTTCGACTTTACTTAAATTCTGTCCATAGATTTTATTGTAGATTTTTGTCTAGATCTTCGAATTCCGTATCTAGATATTTGAATTCCGTGTCTAGATCTTGGAATTCCGTGTCTAGATCTTTAATGGTATCGTATCTAGATCTTCAAATTTTGTTCCTAGATCTTCAAGTTCCATGTCTAGATCTTCGAATTCCGTGTCTTAGATATTTGAATTCCGTGTCTAGATCTTTAATCGTATCGTATCTAGATCTTCAAATTTTGTTCCTAGATCTTCAAGTTCCGTGTCTAGATCATTGAATTCCGTGTCTAGATCTTTGAATTCCGTGTCTAGATCTTCGAATTCCGTGTCTAGATCTTTAATGGTATCGTATCTAGATCTTCAAATTTTGTTCTTAGATCTTTAAGTTCCATGTCTAGATCTTTGAATTCCGTGCCTAGATCTTTGAATTCTGTGTCTAGAGCTTCAAATTCTGCGTCCAGATGTATGGATCTCATACTATGAGCTAGATTATAGGGTAATTCATTAAAATATCAACCATTACCTTAATAGCCACCTCTCCCACAGGGGAGCCCCTCAGGCTAAGCAGAGCGTGCCGGAACACATCGGAGGTCGGATAGAGCACAGTGCACAGCTGCAGCAGTACCAGACGGGCCTCCATATGAACCCTTGGCTTAGCGTGGTCCATAGCCAGCACGCAGGCGTGCAGCAGAGTCGGCAGCCGCTTCAGTTCTACTCGGCTCGGCCCGGAGTAGCCCCGCCAGTCCACATCGGGCCGGTCCTGCACCAGGTCGCCTTGGGTAGAAAGAGGCGGAGTGGAAACGCTTAAAACTTAGCCAAACACCCGCCTGCTAAACAGGGGAGCAAACAGTTTTGGAACTTTGTACTGCTGCTGCGTGCATATCTGTTAGAACAAGTGATTCGTCTGTTAGACAGGGAATCATATGTTAGACTCGGCCATCATTTGTTCGGCAGGAGCATTGGCTTTAGAAAGCCATACACCTACATTCTAGACAGGGGCATCACCTGCTAGAAAATGGCATCACCTGTTAGACAGGGGCATCACCTGTTAGATAGGGGCATCACCTGTTAGACAGGGGCATTACCTGTTAGACAGGAGCATCATCTGTTAGACAGGGGCATCACCTGCTAGAAAGTGGCATCACCTGCTAGAAAGTGGCATCACCTGTTAGACAGGGGCATCACCTGTTAGACAGGGGCATCACCTGTTAGACAGGGGCATCACCTGTTAGACAGGGGCATCACCTGTTAGACAGGGGCATCACCTGTTAGACAGGGGCATCACCTGTTAGACAGGGGCATCACCTGTTAGACAGGGGCATCACCTGTTAGACAGGGGCATCACCTGTTAGACAGGAGCATCACCTGTTAGACAGGAGCATCACCTGTTAGACAGAGGCATCACCTGTTAGACAGGAGCATCACCTGTTAGACAGGAGCATCACCTGTTAGACAGGGCATCACCTGTTAGACAGGAGCATCATCTGTTAGACAGAGGCATCACCTGTTAGACAGGAGCATCACCTGTTAGACAGAGGCATCACTTGTTAGACAGGAGCATCACCTGTTAGACAGGGCATCACCTGTTAGACAGGAGCATCACCTGTTAGACAGGGCATCACCTGTTAGACAGGAGCATCACCTGTTAGACAGAGGCATCACCTGTTAGACAGGAGCATCACCTGTTAGACAGGGCATCACCTGTTAGACAGGAGCATCATCTGTTAGACAGAGGCATCACCTGTTAGACAGGAGCATCACCTGTTAGACAGTGGCATCACCTGTTACAAAAGCCACCTCTACCTGTCAGACTGTCGCACCGATTTGAAGAACACCCAAGAGTCGCCAATATTAGATATATTAGAGCTAGCTACTATACTACTATACAAGAAAAACGTACTGAGAGACAATCGCTCTTGGCAGCATATAAATACTCACAGGCATCGCTCACCTGTAAGCAGAAGCGCCACTGCGCAATGAAAAAACTGTTCAGCGCTGAGCACCTCCTCCTGGGTCAGGTAGCGATCCAAATTGGCAAAGTGACCGCCATAGGGCGGCATATCCAGCGGCTTAGGCGCCGGGCACGCCCTTAAAGTGGCATATTTGTCCGACCAGAGCTGCTGACTGGCCGGGCCTCTGTCCGAGTATTTAATATACGGCCGGCTGGGCAACCGTTCAACAGCCCAGCTGCCCCGATCGTCCAGGCAGCGCAGTTCGGCTAGCAGTTCGTCAACTGTGCTGCGCGGCTCCTTGCGCAGCGCGTAGACTGCTATGCGGCGAGCTGTTGGCAGCAGGGCGTCCGGCGATAGGCTGGTCACGGCCAGGATGTAGCGGATGATTGTCTGGCGTGTGGACAGAGTGAGAATTGAATCTCCGTTGGTTTGCATAGCCTTTCCCCAACATTTTTTTACAAGAAGCTGGCAATTTTCCTAGAAACTGCCAATCTACGACAAACTCACCGTTTTCTTAGAATTTCATACTTTTCCAAGAAGCTGCAATTTTATTAGAAACTGATAAATCTACGACAAATATGCTGTTTTCTTAGAAATTCATACTATTCTATGCAAACTTTCCTAGAAACTGACAGCTACATGGGAAACTGACTGTTTTCTTAGAAATTCCCATACTTTGCAAACCAGTTTTCTAGAAACAGACAAATCAACGAGAAACGCATTGTACAAATTTGAAGCAGCAAATTTTCCTAGAAACTGACAAATCGGCGAAGAATTCTCATTGTTTTCTTAGAAATTCATACTTTCTAAGAAGCAGCAAATTTTTCTAGAAATTTGTGCTATCCAAGAAACAACATTCTCTAGAAAGTGAACACTTTTGTTAAAAACCCCGTAATTTTCAATAAAGCTAATAGTAGGTCAGAAAACCACGAAAGTCAACAAGTTTTTTAAAAATAAAGTCTTAGTTGCAGTTTTCTAAGAAATCCGAATAAAAACACAACAATCAATAAAATTTCAAGAAAATAACCAACCTTCAAATTAGAATGATCCGCGCTGCTTCGCACAAGGCCCTGCCAGATTGCCTCCAATTCGAATGGGAACAAATCCCCAATCTGATGCGTGAGCACCACCAGATTATTTAAAATCATTTCCGACGCCTCGATAGAACCGTAGCCGCCCGAGGTGGCTGGTATGGCGTCCCGGTCTAAGCTGAGCTCGATCGGTCTCAGCCAGGGCAGCAGCAGGCGGAAGATGATCTGCTTCAGCGGCGGCCGGGCCTCTTCGCAGCGCCTGGTGAGCTCGGAGAAGACGCTCATGGTCAGGTCTTGGGCGTGGAGGACGGCGAATTCGGCGCTTAGAGTTTCCGCGCGAAGGCATGGAATGCGGCTGTGGGAATCGGAGGAGATTATGGGGCGATTATTGAAGGAGATTATGGGGCGATTATTGAAGGAGATTATGGGGCGATTATTGAAGGAGATTATGGGGCGATTATTGGAGGAGATTATGGGGCGATTATTGGAGGAGATTATGGGGCGATTATTGGAGGAGATTATGGGGCGATTATTGAAGGAGATTATGGGGCGATTATTGGAGGAGAATATGGGGCGATTATTGGAGGAGATTATGGGGCGATTATTGGAGGAGAATATGGGGCGATTATTGAAGGAGATTATGGGGCGATTATTGGAGGAGATTATGGGGCGATTATTGGAGGAGATTATGGGGCGATTATTGGAAGAGATTATGGGGCGATTATTGGAGGAGATTATGGGGCGATTATTGGAGGAGATTATGGGGCGATTATTTTAGGAGATTATAGGGCGATTATTGGAGATTATGGGGCGATTATTGGAGGAGATTATGGGGCGATTATTGAAGGAGATTATGGGGCGATTATTGAAGGAGACTATAGGGCGATTATTGGAGGAGATTATGGGGCGATTATTGGAAGAGATTATGGGGCGATTATTGGAGGAGATTATGGGGCGATTATTGAAGGAGATTATGGGGCGATTATTGAAGGAGATTATGGGGCGATTATTGAAGGAGATTATGGGGCGATTATTGAAGGAGATTATGGGGCGATTATTGGAGGAGATTATGGGGCGATTATTGGAAGAGATTATGGGGCGATTATGGAGGAGATTATGGGGCGATTATTGAAGGAGATTATGGGGCGATTATTTTAGGAGATTATAGGGCGATTATTGGAGGAGATTATGGGGCGATTATTGGAGGAGATTATGGGGCGATTATTTAAGGAGATTATGGGGCGATTATTGAAGGAGATTATGGGGCGATTATTGGAGGAGATTATGGGGCGATTATTGGAGGAGATTATGGGGCGATTATTGAAGGAGATTATGGGGCGATTATTGAAGGAGATTATGGGGCGATTATTGAAGGAGATTATGGGGCGATTATTGAAGGAGATTATGGGGCGATTATTGAAGGAGATTATGGGGCGATTATTGAAGGAGATTATGGGCGATTATTGAAGGAGATTATGGGGCGATTATTGGAGGAGATTATGGGGCGATTATTGGAAGAGATTATGGGGCGATTATTGGAGGAGATTATGGGGCGATTATTGGAGGAGATTATGGGGTGATTATTGAAGGAGATTATGGGGCGATTATTGGAGGAGATTATGGGGCGATTATTGAAGGAGAATATGGGGCGATTATTGGAGGAGATTATGGGGCGATTATTGAAGGAGAATATGGGGCGATTATTGAAGGAGATTATAGGGCGATTATTGAAGGAGATTATAGGGCGATTATTGGAGATTATAGGGCGATTATTGAAGGAGATTATAGGTTGATCATCAAAGTAGCTTAAAATTCGATAGTGGGTAGAATTTATTAACACGGCGATTTTGGGAGGAAACAGGAGGGATACTCGACGAATTAGGGTTAATTATCGACAGAAATGAGGTAAAAAAACAATACGGCAATTACCAAAGATAAAAAGCCCAGCAAAATGAATTTAAACCCACCGATAGAACGCCTCCCTCTCATTAGACGCATCCTTCCCCTCCAGATAGAACCGGTGATAGAGCAGCTGGAACAGGTGGCTGGCCTGTTGAGCGGCCGCCGGGTCTGGCAAGCCGGAGAAGAGCATCGCCAGGCACAGCATAACGGTATCGTAGCATGGGAAATCCGGCTGAGCGGTGAACACAGTCAGGATGATGCGAATGTAAGCGGGCGTGCCGACTGGCGCAGTGTAGCATCGGTGGACAAGCCAGTCTAGGAGGTCGCGAACATCCTGCTCGGAGTCGTGGGCTAGTAGCAACAGTAGCAGCTGGCAGACGGTGTCCTGAGCCAGCTGGGCGGACGGCCGACAAGCCAGCAGGCCGTCTAGCCAGGCGGTGAGGCGCGGCAGGCGGATCTCGCCTATGCCCAGCTCGCCGGTGCGGGAGTCCCGCTCGAGTCCCGGGCCGGAGGCCAGCAGGGCCAGCAGGCAGCGGACGGTGCACAGGTTGGCTTCAACTAGGGCGGAGTCGGCGGCTGCTGGCAGCGGGGCAGACGGCGGCGACAGCGACAGAGAGGCCGACTGGGTCGGCTGCATCGGCGCCGGCACCGCCTGCGGCATTGGCGGCGAATGAGAAGCCGCGGCTGCTGCCGCTGAAACAACGGCGGCCGCGGCCGAAGCGGCAACGGCAGCGGCGGCGGTGTCTCCACCGCAGACGAAAGCCATGAGAGGGCTGAGCGACGGCGGCAGCCAGGCGGAGACCGTGCGGAACAGGTCGACCCGGAGTTGGCCGCTGGTACCCAGCAGGTGGGTCCGGGCCTCATGGTCGGCTGGGCCAATCAGATTGGCGAGAAAGTCGCACAGGTGACGGCGGAGCTCCACAGCTTCCTGCAGAGTTAAAAATATAACAGATGCAATATTACGCGGCGCATCTGAAGGCTGTCCAAGGATTGGGGGGTCGCCACACACAACCTCATTTACCCCATCTTACAGCTAGCTGGGTGAAATGAAGCAATGCAGAATTAAGAGACAAGTATTCGAGAGGGTTGAGAATCGAACCCTGACCTTTCAGTCGTGAGTCCGACGCTCTAACCACTAGGCTACAACCCCCTTGATAGACGAGTAACAAAGATCAAAGACCTGCACCTCTGTACACTCAGCTAACACCAGCACCGCTGTACACTCAGGCTAACACCAGCACCTCTGTACACTCAGCTAACACCAGCACCTCTGTACACTCAGCTAAGACCAGCACCTCTGTACACTGATGCTAACACCAGCACCTCTGTACACTGATGCTAACACCAGCACCTCTGTACACTGATGCTAACACCAGCACCTCTGTACACTGATGCTAACACCAGCACCTCTGTACACTGATGCTAACACCAGCACCTCTGTACACTCAGCTAAGGCCAGCACCTCTGTACACTCAGCTAACACCAGCACCTCTGTACACTCTCTAAGAGCTCTGAACAAAAACACAACACCAACCTGTGAATCGTCCCGCTCTAGAAAGTGTCGAACACCTTCTACAAAGTCTAACAGCGCCGAGATCAAACAGCCATAGCCTGTACGAGTCCCGGACTCGGCCGATCTCAGGCAACCAGTTCTTGCAGCCAAATCGAACAGCCGCAATAGGCAAGACTTAAGCGTGTCCCGCCGTTTCTTTCGCCGCATCTTGTCGGACTTGTCGCAGGCCTCCCGCATTAGCGGCACCAATTCTTCTAGGCAGTCGCGAAAGCCTTTAGCATTCATCCTGCCTAGGCCACCAATCACCGTAGTTTTTAGATCCGTGAGATCGCAGCGCAGCAGAGGCACTAAAAGTTTCACCAGATCCCGAGTGCCTCGCTTATCCTGACGAGCCGACGGTCTGACAGCGGCGGCTGAGCCGGCAGATGAAGATGTCGAAGCTGAAGCGGATGATGAAGACGCGGCTGCGGAGGCGGAGCCAATCATGACGGGTGCTGAGTCGTCCGGGCACAGGGTGCAGCACAGCACAACATAGTTCTGCCACAGGTGAATGTACTGCTCCCTGTCTGCACCGGGCGGCCGGCTGCCAGACCTCAGCAGGCTGGAGGCTCGCTGACTCTGCGGCGAGTTGGGATCAACGTACTGGAATACGGAGTTCAACCTATCGAAGCCGTACACCCAGGCTGCTCGCAGTGAGTAGAACGAGCCGATCGACTGCTGCTCCAATAAGAATCCGCTGAGCACTCGAACCCAGGGATCGTCTATTAATACGGGATGCTCGGGTCCCGGATACCAGATGAACTCAGTGCGCTGCTGTTCCAGACAGCTCACAAAATCGTGAGCAGTTATTGACGGCCTGTCTGGCCTGATAGCAACTCGGTAATCCTCTTCGAGCTTGAGGCTGGCCAGGTACTTCTCGAATAAGTCTAACAGATTCGGTTCCTGGTGCTGGCTGAGAAGGCTGCGGGCCGCTTTTAGAATAGCGACACCCAGCTTGCGGGGCGACGGCTTCAACAGCTGGGCCTGCGATGGGTCCAACCTGCGGATGGGTGCATTAAATTAGCTCAGGATGCACGGCCATTTTTGAATTGGTGAAGAGGCGAATCTAGATTCGGTGAAGCGCGATTCTAGAATTGGTGAAGAGGCGAATCTAGAATTGGTGAAGAGGCGAATCTAGAATTGGTGAAGAGGCGAATCTAGAATTGGTGAAGCGCGATTCTAGAATTGGTGAAGAGGCGAATCTAGAATTGGTGAAAAGGCGATTCTGGAATCGGTGAAGGGCGATTTTAAAAATGGTGAAGAGGCGATTCTAGAATAGGTGAAGGGCGATTCTAGAATTAGTGAAGAGGCGATTCTAGAATTGGTGAAGGGCGATTCTAGAAATGGTGAAGAGGCGATTCTGGAATCGGTGAAGGGCGATTTTAAAAATGGTGAAGAGGCGATTCTAGAATCGGTGAAGAGGCGATTCTAGAGATGAGAATCGGACGACGCTAGATATTTTCATACCTCGTAGCAATCAGAGAAGAGAAAGTGCAGGTTGTGTATTTTCCCAGATCAATTCCCTAGGTCTCACCTAGGCTGGCACAGTGCAATAAGCGCCAATCCTTCGGCTTTGTGCAGCGCCTTGACCTGATCCTCGGCCAGAGCCTGACCGCCCGCCTTCTCCCAGTGCTGCAGCAGTTTGGCCAACGACAGCAGCGCGCTGTCAAACAGATCTGGCAGACTGTCGGCCAGTTCGCGTTGAACAAAATCGATGAGGCCCCGAACTACAGGCGCGCGCCAGTCGGCAAAGTCGTGAACCAGAGTGTGCAGCGCCGCCTGAACCATCTGCTTGACCTCGGCGTCCATGTGAATTAGCAGGCGGGTGAGGAACTCGACCAGTTCCGACTGGCGCATGTCGTCGCGATTCGGCAATAGGCGGGGAATGGCCGACAGGCAGGTTTTGAGCAGGTCCAGCTTCTGCTTTCGCTCCTCGGCTGTCTTTGCTTGTTCGTCCGCGTCCACCTGTGTGGATTTATTAGAACTATCTGACAATATTCACTAGATCCTACTTACAGTAGCAGGTGCATAACAATAAATGGAAACCCTTTCGAATCCCAACTGAAGCTACTCGAATCCTAAATAATTTAACTATTCGAATCCTTCAAGAAACTACTCGAATCCTTCAAGAAACTACTCGATACCTTAATTCAACTTCTTTAATATTGATTGAAACTACTCGAATCCCTAAGTAGAAATTCTAAAACCGCAGATGACATTATTTGACTCTGTGAACCACTGAATATAATACTTAAAAAATCAGTCTCCTAGAAGCAGAAGCTAGACGCAAGCAATAAATTTGCACACAGAAACAAAGCCACAAACCTTAGTAAGCATAAGTGCCCGGCCAACCACTGGATCTAGCTGTCTTATAATAGACACAAACGATTTCCTAATCTGAGGCAGGTAGGACTGTATGCCCAGGTTTTTGCCAGTATCGTCAGTAATCTGAGAAGCAATGAGGCTCTTCTTGACTTTGATAGTGCCCAGATCCACAGTGCGCAGCAGCATAGCCGGCTCCTCTTTCTGCTGCAGCGCGTGTACAATGCTGAGAAACGCGCGCAGCCCGATGTTCATACGTTCAGGCATGATCATCTTGGGCCTATTGACGCATAGCAACTCGAATATGATCTCTTTAATAGCGAAATCGAATTTCTCCTGCGCTATTAGATTGATAATGCGAACAAATATGTTGATAGGGGTCTCCTTGGGTATGACTAGCTTGCTGCCCTTGGGAAAGATTGACAGCACAATGCTCTGCAGCCGGCTCTGGGTCTCTGAGTGCTTCTCGCCCCGGATGCGAATAATGTAGACCCACAGCAGGCGGAACACGCTGTCCAGACTGATGCGGGCCATCTGGGGATCGCGCGACTTCAGGTGGCTTAGGCACAGGCTGAGAAAATAAGGCCAATGACTAAGGAAGAATTGCTTCTGAGAGACGCAGAGTAAACAGGTGACCAGCGGGAATAGGGCTAGACTGTGCTTCTTCTTTGTAGCCAGCTCGTTGCATGGGTTCCACAGAGTGTCAACAATCTGGCGCATAGCGGGAATGTTCACTTCATTCTTTGCCACTGCGGCCACGGGCAGCAGGATTTCTACTAGCAGGCCGGCTAGCGAATGTCTGACGGGCGGGGGGGAGGCGGACGATGATATTTGTGTTGCTAGGTGCTATTTGCTAGTTTATACTGATTAACTGATTTTATAATATAATAGATAAATCATAAAATGAGCGGAGAAACTGATTTTGACGACTGACAAATTGAAGAGGCAGATTCAAAGAATGGGGAGTGAAGAGGCAGATTCAAAGAATGGGGGGAGTGGAGAGGCAGATTCAAAGAATGGGGGGAGTGGAGAGGCAGATTCAAAGAGTGGGCAGTGGAGAGGCAGATTCAAAGAATGGGGAGAGTGGAGAGGCAGATTTAAAGAGTGGGCAGTGGAGAGGCAGATTCAAAGAATGGGGAGAGTGGAGAGGCAGATTCAAAGAATGGGGAGAGTGGAGAGGCAGATTTAAAGAATGGTGAGTGGAGAGGCAGATTCAAAGAATGGGGAGAGTGGAGAGGCAGATTCAAAGAATGGGGAGAGTGGAGAGGCAGACTCAAAGAACGGGGAGTGGAGAGGCAGATTCAAAGAATGGGGAGAGTGGAGAGGCAGACTCAAAGAACGGGGAGTGGAGAGGCAGATTCAAAGAATGGTGAGTGGAGAGGCAGATTCAAAGAATGGGGAGAGTGGAGAGGCAGATTCAAAGAATGAGGTGAGTGGAGAGGCAGACTCAAAGAATGGGGAGAGTGGAGAGGCAGATTCAAAGAATGGGGAGAGTGGAGAGGCAGATTCAAAGAATGGGGGAGTGGAGAGGCAGATTCAAAGAATGGGGGGAGTGGAGAGGCAGATTCAAAGAATGGGGAGTGGAGAGGCAGATTCAAAGAATGGGGAGTGGAGAGGCAGATTCAAAGAATGGGGAGTGGAGAGGCAGATTCAAAGAATGGTGAGTGGAGAGGCAGATTCAAAGAATGGTGAGTGGAGAGGCAGATTCAAAGAATGGGGAGTGGAGAGGCAGATTCAAAGAATGGGGGGAGTGGAGAGGCAGATTCAAAGAATGGGGAGTGGAGAGGCAGACTCAAAGAGTAACAGAGCTCTTGATTTATGACAAAAAATTCAAAGTTGAATAAATATAGAGTTGAGCTTGTTTGAAGCTGTGAAAAAGCGTCCATACCTGATCTCCTTGTCCTTGACTTCATTAAAGTACACGGCCAATTCGTGCACAAAGGAGGCGCCAGCCTCCAAATCTTCAATAGGCGCCATCTGCACTCGCAGAAATTTCATACCCATCAGCAGGCTTTTAATATTGCGCGTCACAAACAGATTCAGTTCTCGGGACCGCAACTGACGCAGCTCGGTCCAGAACTTTTTCCGCACAGCCGCAAACCGATATTTGGCCAGAACGCCAACTACCGAAGCGTACATGTCTGCTACGAGGTTGAGATTGGCCGCGTTTGGCCGCGTCTGCGTGCTGATTGGTTGGGAAAAGTTGGGCAGGTGCTTGGTTAACGAAAAGGACATCTAAGCAAGGACCACTGTAGTATAACGGGACGTAAAACTGGAGCCAAATTAGTAAATACTGAGAAGTGGAAATTTTGTGAAACATCGAAACATTTAAACTCATAAATCACTAGCTATTTCTAGACCTGACCACAGATACTAGAATAACTAGATAGGCCACTCAGGCTTTCTACTTTCAGTTCAGTAGCAAAGAAGAATACATAAGCTATTTTAAAAAATAAAAGCATCTGAAATGACTTTGATAAGTTTAGAAGCCCAAGCTTGCAGGCGCTAACAGCTTGCTAATTGGTTCAGCAATAATGTACATTAGCCAATCCACTGAAATGTACATGGCAGCTTTAGGCTGGAATTCCGAGGAAGGCAATAAAAATTGGGTGGCGGGGCGGGGGGTAGTGTGGAAAGGCGCGATTGGAGGGTTTAAGCTAAGGGGGGAGAGAGCCAATAAATGAGCTTTGGCTTTGAAAATACATTAAAATTGTTCGGTTTAACTTACTACTGAACTGAAAGTAGCTTACACGCAAATGTGCTGAGTGGCTTATCTAGTTATTCTAGTATCTGTGCTCTTGTTTACATACTACAGTGGTCTTTGTATCTAAGCTGTAGCACCGTGGCACCAGCCTACCTGACATTTCAGATTATTGCCAACCAAAGGTCAAAGGAGGAGGTCAAAGGAGTCAGCTTACCCCCCCTCCCCCAGTAAAATCGGAGTTTATATTTCCTGGTATATTGTCTGTGCCGCTAAAATGGAGGAAAATAACATTTCCTAAGACCAAAAAAAGCAATCAAGCTAAAATCTTACTCTTCCTTCTGTTTGAAATGGCTGAAGCACTGATTGAGTATACGGTCGACCATCTCCTGATAGCCCGGATGGCCAGAAATATGTTCGAGCACTTGTATTAATACCAGACAGAACAGGTAGTCGACGGCCAACTGGAAACATTTCATGTTCTAATTATTCTACTTTTATAAGTAGTGCTCAGTATGTGTTCTTAATTTTGTACAAATTGGTAATAGAAATTATGTAATAAATTTTAATAATGCCTAAATTATAAACGCACATCTTTCCGTTCGACCGCAATGTCCTTCTCGGACATGGCCGGCTGGGCGGCGGCGCCGGCTCCGGACACGGGTCGAGTCCGAGGCCCGGCCGACTCGGTAGCGGAATCGGCCGAATGCTGATAATCGTACCATTGGAATAGGGCGGTAACAATGGAAGGCAAGCAGTGCTCGGACACTGTGCGCAGCGAAGCTATCACTTGGTCAAGCGTGGCTTCCCTGTCGACTACCGAAGCGGCGGCAGCGGCCGCGGCGGCGGCGGCGGCGGCGGCGGCTGCAGCGGCGGCGCCACGCTGTGCAACTGCGGTTGAAGGCCAGCCAGGCGCAGCAACGGCTTCGTCGGCCGTGGCGAAAAACTTGGCCAAATTGCGCTTGTCGTCGGAGCTGCTCTGGAATTTGGGCGATTGGTTGATTTTTTTGCAGCTGTTGACAAGTGGCCAGACAGTGGGGAATCGGGGAGCAGAGGAGCAGGGAAGCCAGTAGGGATGACAAGGGAGTCTATGGGGATGGCAGGGGAGTCAGTAGGGATGGTAGGGGAGTCTATGGGGATGGCAGGGGAGTCAGTAGGGATGGTAGGGGAGTCAGTAGGGATGGTAGGGGAGTCTATAGGGATGGCAGGGGAGTCAGTAGGGATGGTAGGGGAGTCTATGGGGATGGCAGGGGAGTCTATGGGGATGGCAGGGGAGTCAGTAGGGATGGCAGAGGAGTCTATGGGGATGGCAGGGGAGTCAGTAGGGATGGCAGGGGAGTCTATGGGGATGGCAGGGGAGTCAGTAGGGATGGCAGGGGAGTCTATGGGGATGGCAGGGGAGCCTGTAGAGATGGTAGGGGAGTCTATGGGGATGGCAGGGGAGTCAGTAGGGATGGCAGGGGAGTCTATGGGGATGGCAGGGGAGTCAGTAGGGATGGCAGGGGAGTCTATGGGGATGGCAGGGGAGTCAGTAGGGATGGCAGGGGAGTCAGTAGGGATGGCAGGGGAGTCAGTAGGGATGGCAGGGGAGTCTATGGGGATGGCAGGGGAGTCAGTAGGGATGGTAGGGGAGTCAGTAGGGATGGCAGGGGAGTCTATAGGGATGGCAGGGGAGTCAGTAGGGATGGTAGGGGAGTCTATGGGGATGGCAGGGGAGCCTGTAGGGATGGTAGGGGAGTCTATGGGGATGGCAGGGGAGTCAGTAGGGATGGCAGGGGAGTCTATGGGGATGGCAGGGGAGTCAGTAGGTATGGCAGGGGAGTCTATAGGGATGGCAGGGGAGTCAGTAGGTATGGCAGGGGAGTCTATAGGGATGGCAGGGGAGTCAGTAGGGATGGCAGGGGAGTCAGTAGGGATGTCAGGGGAGTCGGTAGGGATGGCAGGGGAGTCAGTAGGGATGGCAGGGGAGCCAGTAGGGATGGCAGGGGAGCCAGTAGGGATGGCAGGGGAGCGAAATGCAGCTTGCCAAGATAAAAAACTCACGTCTCTGTAGTGCATAAACTCGGTGACCTTGCGCTGGCTGAGCCGGACAAACTGTTTAAATATGGTGCGCACCAGGGACTCGCCAGGCAGGTAGGGCTCGCTAGGTGGACACGGGGTGCTGGCTCCGCCAGCGTCTTCCTCTTCTGTTGAGCTGCCCTTCTCTGTTCCCTCCTCGTCGTCGGCCTCCGCGCCGAGCAGCAGCTGATCTGGCGGATCGGCAGCCTCCGAGGCAGCAGCGGCAGTAGCAACGGCAGAGGTCTCCACAGAACCATTGTCATCGTCGCCCTCGGGATGTACACTACCGACGAAGATGAAGACGATGATAGCAAGGTGGCGTCGCCAGCCGCGTCAGCAGCATCGGATCCAACTTGGACAACGGCGCCGCTGTCGGAGCCAGTGGCCGATTCCGACGCAGTTGAAAGTGTGAATAAAGCCGAACTGCGCTTGCGAAGCCGCACAGGGGAGGGGGTTGAATAAGCAGAAGCAGAGGCGGGGGCGGCAGCCTCAGATAGGCTGGCGCTGCTGCTGCTGCTGCAACTCTGCGGCAGAAGCTGCTGCTGCTGCTGACGCTCCAACGAGGAGCGAGACGAGACGGGTGGAGTTGAACCAGTAGATCCGGTGGGGCTGGCCTTGAAGGCAGCTGCAGCAGTGGCAGCGGCTGACTCAGACGAGGGCTGCTCAGCCAAGCTGGAACCTGCACTGCCTGGCAGGCTGGAGGCAGACTTGGCTGGCGAGGCCTCCTTACTATTAGCTCCACTGCTGCTGCTCATATTGCAATTCAATCTGGTGCATGTGCACTAGCTAGGCATAGGCATTAGCTATAAATGCCATAATTCAACTGCAAAAAGGTGGGATAAGAATAGTAAATTAGTTTTGTTATCTAATTCAGATTTGTTTAGCAAAGTAAAAGACCCATTTCCCAACTTCAGTCTATTAGTCATTTTCCCTAGCTAGCCATTGATTGACAAATTAGATAAGATTGTATCTAATGCTTTAAATTGTTTATATCTTATAGAAAAACATCAATGTAATTGTAATTTTATATGCTTAGAAACATGTGCCTCAGTGCCTCTGTCATAAGCAAGATAATAAATATTCTTTATGTCGTTTATGATACAATACAATACAAAACTTAAAGGCCTATCTATTAATAACTCAGTCTTCAAAAAGCATTAATTTGATATATTTTACCTTTTAGTCAGTGAGGTTGTCTATGGTCAAAACCTATCCAGTTATTAGGCCTTCAAGTTTGTCATTTCCTGTCCCAAGTTCCAGTAGTCCCTGGATTTTATTAATAAGTAATATTAAAATAATAATTATTTAAATTAGAAGATATGCCATTTAGCTAGGAATTAGAAGACATGGCAAAGGGTTTAACAATGTTTGTTAGTGGTAAGTGATAGGCCTAAGGCACATGACCAAGATAGCCATACACACACACACACACACACACACACACACACACACACACACACACACACACACACACAAACTTGCTTGTGGGCAAATTGCACTGTGGGCAAATCTCTACGAGCAATTTGCTCACAAGCAAAATGCACTGCAGGCAAATCTTGTGGGCAAATCTCCATAGGCAAAACTCCTATGGGCAAACCTTGGCAAGCAATTTATTTGCAAGAAATTCTCATGGACCCAACTTAGATTGGTCCTGCTGCAACTTAGCTTGGTCCTGCTAGGACTTAGCTTGCCCTCAGTACTACAATTTACAATACTTAGAACTATGTTTTCTATTTTTCTTTATTGCTTATTTCTTTTTTTCCTTTTTATTTTCCCTTTAATCTTTTGTTATTTTGTTTTTTGGTGGTTGATCAATTTTGTGACTTACATTGGTTGGCTGCCAAATTGGTTAGCCAGATTAACCAACTTGGCCAATCGTTGCACATTATATGAGATAGATTTGATAGACATAATGATAAGGACCATATTGCGGAAGGTTTTCTGTGTATGCCAGACACATTTTTATTGAATTTTCAATTGTATGCCAACAAATTTTAAATGTACGCCAATGGTAAAAAATGACAAATATTTAAATTTAAATTTAAATTACAAAAAATTGATAATAACATGACCATTGTCATGACAATTCTGGTAATTAAAATGATTAGTAAATGAGAAAATAGTAGCAGAAAAATGGTTTTTTTAAATAATTTAACATAGAAAAATGTAGGAAAAATTCTTCGAAGAGCTTGCGTGCATGGCCACCGTTCATGTAAGCTCAGAATTGTGTGCACGGCAGAGCTATATCTTATAGGCTTATACAGTAAGTCATATACTATTCGAATTAATATTCAAGTTAACAAAAAAACAATGAATTAAGATTACATTTGCAGTCCATGGTGTACGGGGGATAAAACATTATAAAACAATATAGTAAAAATATTTTTTAATTAGGTTTGCCAATGCCAATGCGTGGATTTAAGGGCCCCAGTCCTGGCCAATTGCCAGCTGCCGTGCACGCAATTATAACACTAGGTGGATGGCTGCATACATGCAAATAAAGCACTAGGTAGATAGCCGCTGTGCACGCAATTCTGAGCTTACGTGAACGGCTGCCATGCACGCAAGCTCTTCAAAAATTCTTTATATTAATTTGTATGCCAATCATATATGCCACACTATATATAGGGCCTAGCCAAGAAATGTATGCAGGAGTATGCTACAGAACTCAAGTATACACCAGAAAATTCTGGCATACACCCCTCTTTCCACAATATAGGATAAGGAATAAATTGGCACAAACACTAAGAGTCAGACTAAAATAAAAATATAGAAAAAATAGATTCAACATTGTGGCCATCTTGGTGTGTGGCTATCTTAATCTTATTTTGGTGGTAGTATGGACTGATAGCCAATATAAACAAACTAGGCCTAAGTCCAAGCCTTTTTGAAACAACTTTGTTTAAAAATGGAATTGAAGACAATATAGGTGAAGGTGAATAGGCCTAGGGCCTAGTCAAAGTATTTTTAAATCATTTTTGAAAAGGCAGTGCATTATTTAATTATAGATGACCAGATTTTGGACTTTGGTTAGGGACTAGAAAATTTTAAATAGGCCCTATATAGGCCTAGTCATATAGATATGAAATTTGCCCTGAACTTATTTAAACTAAGCTGCCAGGTTACCTGTGTGTAAGCATCAAACTTATGCATGGCATGGTGTATGTATGTATGAAATTTTGAATAACCTCCCCTATTGTTATACGCCTAGCCTAGAAATAAAAATACCAACTAAATGAAAATTTTTGACACAACTGCCATTCAATAGTGCAAAAATATGCTGTCAATAAATAAATCACTACACTTTCCGACACTGAAGGTTACAGTGCTTACAGTGTGTTTCTTTTGATTTAAAAAATGCCCGTGACACCCAACTCTTTATAAACTTTATACCATTTAGGCCAATAAATAAGCCTATTTTACCGCTTCAAGCTAAGCATTATGCCATTAAAAAGTAAAAAACAATGACTTAAAACAAAAATAAGGTTCGATTTATTGTAAAGCAAAAAAAAACATTATTGACATAATTTATACAGTTTTGTTGTACTGTGAAAGGCCTTAAAGGTCACTTTTTTGAATGGACACAAACTTCGTAGAAAATTGTAGATCTGACTCTTTGCAGCAGTCACAGTCCTAGTTATGGTATCCACGCTTTACGGTGCCTGTGCTTTTCGGTGCCCGGCATTTCGGTGCCCCAGCTTGCTTTTCGGTGCCCAAATTATACATTGGAATTAGACACAAGAATATAGAAATTGAGCCCTTATAATTTTGCAGGGAAGTGCTTTGTCTTTGCAGTACCTACTTACTTTAAAAAACAAGGTATTATTCATTTTGTTAAGCTGACCTGGTGTTTTAATTCAAAAAAAGGTTTTCGAAATTACCTCGAAATGATTCATGATTCTTATTTGTTGAAATGGGGCAAAAAAAGCTTAAAGTAAGGCGGTTTGCTGATAGTTTGTTGGGAATGGACGAATTTAATGCTTGTTCCTACGATTCGTGCGACGGAGGCTTGAGTGTCTGTGGAGGTGTCTGATTGGGTGTCGGCGAATGTTTAATACGTCCTATTATTGAAAGCAATCCTTAATTATACTCGATATTTGTTATATTTGTTAATATCTAACTACCTTTTCTGAATCGCATTCTAGAAGAATCGTTTTGCTTTAAGGTCATATATATACATGTACGACACTGATTTTTTTTCCTGTTATCTTGTTATTCTGTCGTTAGCTAGTCGTGACTCGTTAATGGGCTAGAAAACCGTTTTAAAAAATTCTAGACGCTCTTTCAAATACCTTACTTTTACAAATATCGTAATCTCGCAATCAAAGCTATACCTCGTAATTCGTACTCATTTTTGTATTAATATTTATACTTGTTGTTAGTTGTTAGTCGTCACTTTTCGTCCAAAAATACCGTAAAAATATTCTGGCGCTTTCAAATACTTTATCTTTTACAATAACTTCGTCAAGTCGTCTTTATAAACTTCTATTTCGAAAATTCTTCCAAATACATAGCACTATAATATATTGGCCAAACAGGCTAATTGCCTGAGCCAAATTCTTACTACTTACTACTCGATTCGATTTACTTCATGTCGCTTGCCGCGTCTCATCCGCGTCAAAATTTTAAACTAATGCCCCAAATGCGCTTATAATAAAATCTTATAGATTATGGTCCAATCATTTCAGCTCATCAAATAATACAGACTTCATTTCCTAGGCAGTTTTATCAAAAAA
>NIVC01002391.1:0-84423 GCA_002269645.1 Macrostomum lignano
TCCGACGCAGTTGAAAGTGTGAATAAAGCCGAACTGCGCTTGCGAAGCCGCACAGGGGAGGGGTTGAATAAGCAGAAGCAGAGGCGGGGGCGGCAGCCTCAGATAGGCTGGCGCTGCTGCTGCTGCTGCTGACTCTGCGGCAGAAGCTGCTGCTGCTGCTGACGCTCCAACGAGGAGCGAGACGAGACGGGTGGAGTTGAACCAGTCGATCCGGTGGGGCTGGCCTTGAAGGCAGCTGCAGCAGTGGCAGCGGCTGACTCAGGCGAGGGCTGCTCAGCCAAGCTGGAACCTGCACTGCCTGGCAGGCTGGAGGCAGACTTGGCTGGCGAGGCCTCCTTACTATTAGCTCCACTGCTGCTGCTCATATTGCAATTCAATCTGGTGCATGTGCACTAGCTAGGCATAGGCATTAGCTATAAATGCCATAATTCAACTGCAAAAAGGTGGGATAAGAATAGTAAATTAGTTTTGTTATCTAATTCAGATTTGTTTAGCAAAGTAAAAGACCCATTTCCCAACTTCAGTCTATTAGTCATTTTCCCTAGCTAGCCATTGATTGACAAATTAGATAAGATTGTATCTAATGCTTTAAATTGTTTATATCTTATAGAAAAACATCAATGTAATTGTAATTTTATATGCTTAGAAACATGTGCCTCAGTGCCTCTGTCATAAGCAAGATAATAAATATTCTTTATGTCGTTTCTGATACAATACAATACAAAACTTGAAGGCCTATCTATTAATAACTCAGTCTTCAAAAAGCATTAATTTGATATATTTTACCTTTTAGTCAGTGAGGTTGTCTATGGTCAAAACCAATCCAATTATTAGGCCTTCAAGTTTGTCATTTCCTGTCCCAAGTTCCAGTAGTCCCTGGATTTTATTAATAAGTAATATTAAAATAATAATTAATTAAATTAGAAGATATGCCATTTAGCTAGGAATTAGAAGACATGGCAAAGGGTTTAACAATGTTTGTTAGTGGTAAGTGATAGGCCTAAGGCACATGACCAAGATAGCCATACACACACACACACACACACACACACACACAACACACACACACACACACACACACAAACTTGCTTGTGGGCAAATTGCACTGTGGGCAAATCTCTACAGCAATTTGCTCACAAGCAAAATGCACTGCAGGCAAATCTTGCAAATCTCCATAGGCAAAACTCCTATGGGCAAACCTTGGCAAGCAATTTGTTTGCAAGAAATTCTCATGGACCCAACTTAGATTGGTCCTGCTGCAACTTAGCTTGGTCCTGCTAGGACTTAGCTTGCCCTCAGTACTACAATTTACAATACTTAAACTATGTTTTTCTATTTTTCTTTATTGCTTATTTCTTTTTTTCCTTTTTATTTTCCCTTTAATCTTTTGTTATTTTGTTTTTTGGTGGTTGATCAATTTTGTGACTTACATTGGTTAGGCTGCCAAATTGGTTAGCCAGATTAACCAACTTGGCCAATCGTTGCACATTATATGAGATAGATTTGATAGACATAATGATAAGGACCATATTGCGGAAGGTTTTCTGTGTATGCCAGACACATTTTTATTGAATTTTCAATTGTATGCCAACAAATTTTAAATGTACGCCAATGGTAAAAAATGACAAATATTTAAATTTAAATTTAAATTACAAAAAATTGATAATAACATGACAATTGTCATGATAATTCTGGTAATTAAAATGATTAGTAAATGAGAAAATAGTAGCAGAAAAATGGTTTTTTAAATAATTTAACAGAAAAATGTAGGAAAAATTCTTCCAAGAGCTTGTGTGCATGGCCACCATTCATATAAGCTCAGAATTGCGTGCACGGCAGAGCTATATCTTATAGGCTTATACAGTAAGTCATATACTATTCGAATTAATATTCAAGTTAACAAAAAAACAATGAATTAAGATTACATTTGCAGTCCATCGTGTACGGGGGATAAAACATTATAAAACAATATAGTAAAAATATTTTTTAATTAGGTTTGCCAAAGCCAATGATTGGATTTAAGGGCCCCAGTCCCAGCCAATTGCCGCTGCCGTGCAGGCAATTACAACACTAGGTGGACGGCTGCATACATGCAAATAAAGCACTAGGTAGATAGCCGCTATGCACGCAATTCTGAGCTTACGTGAACGGCTGCCATGCACGCAAGCTCTTCAAAAATTCTTTATATTAATTTGTATGCCAATCATATATGCCACACTATACATAGGGCCTAGCCAAGAAATGTATGCAGGAGTATGCCACAGAACTCAAGTATACACCAGAAAATTCTGGCATACACCCCTCTTTCCACAATATAGGATAAGGAATAAATTGGCACAAACACTAAGAGTAAGACTAAAATAAAAATATAGAAAAAATAGATTTAACATTGTGGCCATCTTGGTGTGTGGCTATCTTAATCTTATTTTGGTGGTAGTATGGACTGATAGCCAATATAAACAAACTAAAGTCCAAGCCTTTTTAAAACAACTTTGTTTAAAAATGGAATTGAAGACAATATAGGTGAAGGTGAATAGGCCTAGGGCCTAGTCAAAGTATTTTTAAATCATTTTTGAAAAGGCAGTGCATTATTTAATTATAGATGGCCAGATTTTGGACTGTTAGGGACTAGAAAATTTTAAATAGGCCCTATATAGGCCTAGTCATATAGATATGAAATTTGCCCTGAACTTATTTAACTAAGCTGCCAGGTTACCTGTGTGTGAGCATCAAACTTATGCATGGCATGGTGTATGTATGATGAAATTTTGAATAACCTCCCCTATTGTTATACGCCTAGCCTAGAATTAAAAATACCAACTAAATGAAAATTTTTGACACAACTGCCATTCAATAGTGCAAAAATATGCTGTCAATAAATAAATCACTACACTTTCCGACACTGAAGGTTACAGCGCTTACAGTGTGTTTCTTTTGATTTAAAAAATGCCCGTGACACCCAACTCTTTATAAACTTTATACCATTTAGGCCAATAAATAAGCCTATTTTACCGCTTCAAGCTAAGCATTATGCCATTAAAAAGTAAAAAACAATGACTTAAAACAAAAATAAGGTTCGATTTATTGTAAAGCAAAAAAAAATTATTGACATAATTTATACAGTTTTGTTGTACTGTGAAAGGCCTTAAAGGTCACTTTTTTGAATGGACACAAACTTCGTAGAAAATTGTAGATCTGACTCTTTGCAGCAGTCACAGTCCTAATTATGGTATCCACGCTTTACGGTGCCTGTGCTTTTCGGTGCCCGGCATTTCGGTGCCCCAGCTTGCTTTTCGGTGCCCAAATTATACATTGGAATTAGACACAAGAATATAGAAATTGAGCCCTTATAATTTTGCAGTAAGTGCTTTGTCTTTGCAGTACCTACTTACTTTAAAAAACAAGGTATTATTCATTTTGTTAAGCTGACCTGGTGTTTTAATTTTTGTTGAAATGATGGTTGAAATGGGGCAAAAAAGCTTAAAGTAAGGCGGTTTGCTGATAGTTTGTTGGGAATGGACGAATTTAATGCTTGTTCCTACGATTCGTGCGACGGAGGCTTGAGTGTCTGTGGAGGTGTCTGATTGGGTGTCGGCGAATGTTTAATACGTCCTATTATTGAAAGCAATCCTTAATTATACTCGATATTTGTTATATTTGTTAATATCTAACTACGTTTTCTGAATCGCATTCTAGAAGAATCGTTTTGCTTTAAGGTCATATATATACATGTACGACATTGATTTTTTTCCTGTTATCTTGTTATTCTGTCGTTAGCTAGTCGTGACTCGTTAATGGGCTAGAAAACCGTTTTAAAAAATTCTAGACGCTCTTTCAAATACCTTACTTTTACAAATATCGTAATCTCGCAATCAAAGCTATACCTCGTAATTCGTACTCATTTTTGTATTAATATTTATACTTGTTGTTAGTTGTTAGTCGTCTGCACTTTTCGTCCAAAAATACCGTAAAAATATTCTGGCGCTTTCAAATACTTTATCTTTTACAATAACTTCGTCAAGTCGTCTTTATAAACTTCTATTTCGAAAATTCTTCCAAATACATAGCTCTATAATATATTGGCCAAACAGGCTAATTGCCTGAGCCAAATTCTTACTACTTACTACTCGATTCGATTTACTTCATGTCGCTTGCCGCGTCTCATCCGCGTCAAAATTTTAAACTAATGCCCCAAATGCGCTTATAATAAAATCTTATAGATTATGGTCCAATCATTTCAGCTCATCAAATAATACAGACTTCATTTCCTAGGCAGTTTTATCAAAAAAACATGATCGTCGTGTGTAATTTAAAAAATCAATACTAACTAAAATAGCTCGTACATGTAGACTTGTCACATTTCATAATTTCGATCAAAACTACATGTAGCATCGTTAATGGATTTCAACTCTACCTAACTAAGTCTTCATAGCACTGGCACGCTTGCTGAGTGCCGCCAGATTGTATTGTATATTACATGATTACGTACTGTACAGCAAATTATGCATGCAATTAAATTGACCGGATTTTTCTAAATTTAAGAAGCGTGCCAGCTTAACAAAATGAACACTGCTTTTATTAGGAATATTAAACGTTTTTCAAAGTATTTATTTTATTTGTTATAGGTTTTTTTATTATCATCATTTCGGCGTCATAAATTGAGGCACCGAAAAGCAATCTGGGGCACCGAAATGCCGGGCACCGAAATGGATGGAAACCGTAATTATCTACCTAAGCTCATCTTTGAATCGCTCCTTACTATTAGTCTATTACTAGGTATTTACCTTATGGAGGCTGCGGCTCTGTCCGAGATTCCCCAGCGCCGGCGGGACAGAGGAGCTTTACTTGATGTGAAGGGAGAGCCTCTCCTAGACATTACTCTCCCTGCGAGTGTCGGGGCAGCCTTCGATGCGTTTCAGGAGCACGAGACGGACGAGGAGTTTCGGCGGCTCATCTTGTCGTCAATCTGTCATACTTTTGACAATTATGTACTGGTCCCCCAAGTGACCATCAAGACCAGCCGCGCTGGGTCCAATGCCGAGCGTGGCCAGCGTATGCTCGCGTATTCGATGGTGGCGCTGATGGTTGCTGTGAAAGAGGCGACACCCGAGAATGTTGCGTACTTAAAGCGACGCTGGTCTGCCCTTGCCACCTCGGTTGGCAGGAACTACAAGCAGAACCTCACAGACGCTCTCGGGCTGGCAGCAGGCTACCAGTTGGTAGATCATGCAGTCACTATCAAGCGCCTGACAAAGCAATATATTGACACCAAGCGTGTAGTCATGTCGCTCCTGGAAGAGGTTAGCAAGATCCCGGCCTTAACTGTTGCACTCCGCACGCAGGTGGCGATGATCTACGCATATCATGGGATGTCAATGATTAGATTGATGCGCGACTACACTGCCAATCCAGTACAGCTACCCTTCTGCATTACAGCAATAGCCCGAGAAGCATTGGCCTTCCGTGAGGCCTATGCGGCAGTTGTGGCTGGGGTCCCAGCGGACATGATTCCATACCTCTTCATACTCCGAGGGGACCTCCCAAGGCTCCATCAAAGCCACTTTCCAAACCTATTGGCAATTGTTCGCGCGACCTATAGAAGAACTTCACCTCCAAGAGGCATGCTGGCTTGGTTCTGGACCAGGAAGAGATTGATATCCCTCGGAGGTTCTAGAATCTAGACTCTAGAGGGCCACTCTGGTGCAGTGACCCACAAGTGTACTCATTATTTAAAGGTGATGGGTGTGACATTGGAGCAGTTTGAAAGGATGCGGGCCTTGTTTGCCAAGGCCACCCAAGAGGAGCCCCAAAGGAAGAAGCAGCAAAAGCTGTGAGTTGCCCGTTGGCTTGGATAAGCATATTTTGCCTCCCTTTGTCTTGTTTGTAATGTTGTAATCTTCATACACTTGCATTTTCTTTTCTTTGCTATCCCTCTATTATTGTATTTGTTTTTTCAGTTACTAATTGCGCAGTTTAATATCATCTTTAGAACTAGATGCATGATCTTTGCAAAAAACCTATTTTTAAGTAATTTGAACTTGGTATAGCCAAGCTAAAATAGACTATTCAAGGACTACTTAAGTCTACCTTTAACCTAAGTAGTGAGTAGTCCTTGCAATAGTCTATCTATATACAATCCATATACTTACTGTCTAAATATATAATATGTCTACAACTCTACATCTAACATTACATGTAAATGTCTATGTTATGTCTACTTTCTGAGGCAAAATTAAGAATAATATAAAGATAGCCAAATTAAGAGTTTTGGACTGTTTTTATTTTTAGAGTTTTTCAACTAAGCCTAGTTTTGGCTAGGCTTATAAGCTTTATTTAATTCTTTCTTTTGTTAATTATTAATTATACCATGTGTCAGGTCATGAATTACTAGGTCAATATTTATTTCATGAATATTGTGAGCAAATAAACAGTTTAGGCCTAATCTATATATTTCAAAGCCTTTTAGGCCTAGTTTTAAGTCAATAAGCAAATTATTCATTTACAAAAGTTTAGAGCAGTACTAAGAGCCTTACTAAGAGAAGGGAATTGGCAAGGGAATTGGAATAATTCACAGAACCATACTAAGAAAGGTGCCATGATCCTCTAGTCTTGGTGAATGCCCAATTAGGACTATCAACTAATATATGTACTAGTACTAGACTACTTAGGCCATAAGCTACCAGAAATGCTACTAAGAATGCTACCCAGAAATATTCAAATGAAATTCTAAGAAACAGCTAAGAAATATTAAAATAGAAGCAGCTTGATCTAGAAGACAGGAGTAAGCCCTAGGACAACTTGGTGGCATTTAGTGGGATTTAAATAGATAGAAGAATCACCCATAGTACAACTTGGTGTCAGCAGTTGAGATTAAAATTTATAGACTAGAAAGAAGAACCCCTGTTACAGTAAGTCACATTTTTTTATCAAAAATGAAAAAAAGTTGCATGGCTAGCATAATTTCAGAGTTTGCACATGTATGCTTTAAATGCATAAGAAATAATATAATTTTTAATTCTAGTAACTAAGTTATTGTAATGGTTTCTAGTTGTAATAAATTGTTTTATATAGCTTTAATAAATTTTATAAATTTTAGAATATCTACATGTACTCATTATTTGATAGAAAGCTAGTTATGGTAATTTTTCAGTTTTAGAAACTGAAATTCTAGAGATTAAAAATAAATTTAAAGATTTTATTACTTGTATAGCATTGGCTTCTAAATAATATGACAAAAAGAAACAAAAATACATTGAAAAGTGTCTATGGAAGGAAGTTGAAAGTGACATCCAATTGATCAGTTGTTAATGTATCTTGCTAGTGTATCCCAAACTAGAAACCATTAATTTTAGCTGTCTGAAGTATAATGTTGTTGATAAATTATAGGCTTCCATTACTCAAAACTTTCAATAATTAAACTATTGAAAGTTATGATTTTGTATTCAAATTAAGCTAGTTTTAATTTTGGTTTATTTTATTTGATGATTACTGTGTTAGTGTATAGGACATTGGACATGATCTGCAAACCAGGTTAATAGTTGATTTTTAACTAGTTATGCCATTCACTGGCAATGCATGCGCAACCCTACTGATTTTATGCAGCTATGCACCTTACTTTTTACCAAAAAATTCAGCAAATGAACAGAATTTTAGTTAAACGGCAAGAGTAACTATAAATAAATATATTCTAAAGGCTAAAATGCCTCATCATCTAATTAGTCTTAGTGTATTTTTCGGGTAGGCTTTTTGCAACTTACCTTGGCTGAACCCCCAACAATTGGAACTTTGGGGGTTGGCTCTCTTGTTAAAAAATCCCTAAATACAGTACATGTACTCTTATGTTCCAGTATTATGCCCGAATGTCTGGCTCCCCTGACATAGACAAATGGCTAGCAGAGTATCAGCAGCTGGTACCGTCTGGCGCCGCAGCTTCCGCCTTGACAGCCTCCTCGGCATCCACCAGCGACGTTGCCAATCCGCAGGCGGCAGTGAATCGGTTCGCTTTGAAGTCGCGCGCCAGCCAGTCGCTCTATTCGGCGCTGGAGACCTGCCTGGAGTCGTGCACCAATTGCTCAGTAGTGGCCCCAGTCTGCAATCAGCTGTTCCAGATGTTTAAACATGACGATATTGATATGCGCAGATTCACGCTGGAGCTGCTGCCATCTATTGTGCTGACCTACCTGCGAGCTGTGCACCACAGAAAGTGCATCTTGCACGCCAGCCTACTGTGCGACATTGCCACCGGGGCTAACGGCGCGGGCGAATCGGCGCCGATTGACGAGTCGGAGACAACTGGCGGTGCCTGGCTGCAGTGGCTGGACCTGCTGGAGACCCTGGTCCTGGGACTGTACAATGTGGCCGCTCTCAGGCAGCCCAGCGGTGGCCCGTTCCTCCTGCCGTCTCTGGCGCATCCGTCTCTGTATCACCAGGGTTTGGCCATTCCAGGCCACACGCCGTCGCTTATACTGCAGCCCCAGTGCCGGCCAGTGAAGTCTGTTAATAATGAGAATCGGTTCTCGCTGCTAACCCAACTGCTGGCTGCCTACACTGACCAGGTGGACTCGCTGTCCTATCGCAGCCAGCAGAGCTTCCTGCACATGCTTTGCCGCGTCTGCGATCATTCGCGCAGGCTGGTGCCGCCACCCAGGTGAGCTTATTTGGCTGATCAATGCGACTTTGCACTGTTGTAAGTAACAAGTCAGCTTCTGCACGTTCCCTGTTAAATGGCAATCAAACATGATTTCATATTCAACCCGATTTGATGCAATGCGTAGTGTTCTTCTAAGATGAACTTCCATTAAAAAATCATAACTGGTTTATTTTGCGGACGCTGTTCTACTATTAGTAGTATTTGGCTAGGGGTCTTAGTCGTTAGAGCATCGGAATTATGACTTGAAAGTCGGGGGTTCGATTCTCGACCCACTCGGAACAATTAGTGTCCCTTAACTCTGCATTGCTTTGGTTCATCCAGCTATAAAATGGGTGCCTGGGGGGGGGGGTAATTGAGGGTGTGTGTGGCCACCCCTCAGTCCTTGAACTGAACAGCCGTACGCAGCCTTCAGATGCGCCGCGCCATAGCTGCAGCTGAGCTGTCAGTTGCACATCTGGCCATAATTATTAGCATTAGAAAGACACCGAGTCAAAATTGAATAAAAACCTACAGTATCCCTTTGTTCTCAAATGCAGATCAGAGCAATGGCGTGCTCGCATAGTCCTTGATCAGAGCTTTCTGCTGCAGTCGCTGCAGGCGCTCTACAGGATTCTGTTCGCTAGTCAGGGCGTGCCGCTGCCCCGCCGGGTTCGCGGCATGGACCGCATGGAACAGCTGGCCCTGGAGGCGCTGCTAGTAGCTCGCAGCCGAGCCTCCTACGATCTGTTCACAGACGCACTGCTAGTGGCTAATTCTGTGCTCAACTCGCTCAGCACTCATCCGGCTAGCAACGCGACTGACTCAACTAGCGTTGCTGCCGGCGGCGCCGCTGCCAGCCTGGTGGTGACGCCGCAGCGGCCGCTGGACCCGTCGGTGACTAAAAATGTGGTAACAAACGCGTCGTTTCGAACTCGCCGCCTGCCTGAGGACATTCCCATTGCCTATTCAACTCGCATCGCCGAGGAGGACGGCGCGTCTGACGAAGACTCGTTAACGGCGGCGTCAACGGCAACTCCGCCGAAATCTGGCGGTCGGTCCCGCAGCCGGTCCAAGTCGGAACGGCCGACTTCATTCACTGGCGGCCTGGAACAGGACATCAAAGATGCCACCCAGTCGATTAAAAAGAATCTAAGCAGCATAACAAAATCGCTGCACATGGCTAAGCACGGCGGCAAAGCCTCCGGAAGTGGCGGCGGTGGTGGCGGTTCAGCCTCTTCATCGTCGCCTGCCGCCGGCAGAGCCAACGGCGCAGCAGCCGCTGATGCAGCTTCCGGCTCGCCTACAGCAAGCGGCCATCAGCAGGTGCCGCACGTGGCCATAGTTCACCCGTCGGACAGCATGAATGACGGGATCAGCTATTCCACAGAGCTGTGAACAACTGGGCCCAGAGATTTGACAGAATCAATCTAAAATTAGTTGTCTGCGCTTTTTTGTACACCACCATCAAATTGTATTGGCAAAGCCTGCTTCTCTCTAGCTCACTTGAATAGTGTGTGATGAGATTATGAATTACATTAAACAAGTTACGAGTTAAAGGAGTTAAAGGCTATATTTTTATTTTTCTATAATTATTGATGAGATGTTGGCTGTCCTCTTGGCTTCCAATAAAAAAATCGTTTAACAAAGTTTAGGAGTTGTTATCGCATCAGCTTACTATCAGTAGTCAGTTGGTTTCTATTCATTGGCAATAATTCTACATACGACACAAATACTTGCAATAGTGATTTCGTATTAGTCATTTATTCAATCTTTCCTTATAATTTTGTGTGTAGCATATTTAGAATTCTGTTTGTCCTTTCCTCAAAACGCAAGCCAAAGACAAAATTTGTATCCTGGATTTCAGTGTTCGCTTATCCTCTCCTGGCTATTGATGAGGGGATTTATTTTTATCTGCAATCTGTATTTATTGAGGTCAAGCCTACTCAAGATTTATGTTATTATTCGAATTTCCTATGTACAATGGAATTATTGTGCAACAGTGCACTACACTATATTAATTATGCTCACCATTCATTTCTTTTTTGCCACCCGGCTGCTTCCAGGTGACCTGCGGCACATGTCAGATTCTGTTTTATCATCTAGAAACATTGTGTCACTTTATCATTAATCATTTTCTAATGTGGCTACTCAGTTCACATCAGTAGCTTGTAGGTATATTTATATCCTCTGTCTACAGTATCGCTAGCTCTATATTTCAACAACTCAATTCTGGAATGCAAGTATGCTATCTATTTTTTTCTAGAGCTAACATCATTCCCATTGTATGTAATTCACTTATTATTGGCATAGACGGCTGCAAGTGACTTTGCTAACCCTAGGATCAGTAGAAATAGTCTTCAATTCATCTGAATTTATTTTTCTTGAACTGAACAATTGTGATGTTTACCTGATTAACTTTGCAAGGCGTGTGCAATATGATTAGCATAATTTCTCTGCATGTAAATCTGTCTGAACAGTTATTGAACTGCTTAATATATAAACATATATAAACATATTTTTACTATATAGTTCGATGCATACGTTTACTCTATTCAAGCGACTCTAACTTAAATCTGTTTTAGTCGCAAAAAACAGTGTAAAGACCCTCAGTTCTGTTATATTACATCTCATTGGTTCTATATCTAAGTACTGTAGTTACTGTTTACAGGGAAATGAAACAGCATTTGACCTATCCTTGATCCTTCTCAGACCCGAGCAATGTGTCTTTGACCCACCCGAGATCCATAGAATGTGTCTGACCCACCCGAGGTCCGTAGAATGTGCCTGACCCACCCGAGGTCCGTAGAATGTGCCTGACCCACCCGAGGTCCGTAGGATGTGCTTGACCCACCCGAGGTCCGTAGGATGTGCTTGACCCACCCGACGTCCGTAGGATGTGCTTGACCCACCCCCAAGTTCGTAAGATGTGCCTGACCCACCCCAAGTTCGTAGGATTTGCCTGACCCACCCGAGGTCCGTAGGATGTGCTTGACCCACCCGAGGTCCGTAGGATGTGCTTGACCCACCCGACGTCCGTAGGATGTGCCTGACCCACCCGAGGTCCGTAGGATGTGCTTGACCCACCCGAGGTCTGTAGAATGTGCCTGACCCATCCGAGGTCTGTAGAATGTGCCTGACCCACTCGAGGTCTGTAGAATGTGCTTGACCCAACCCGAGGTCCGTAGGATGTGCTTGACCCACCCGAGGTCTGTAGAATGTGCCTGACCCAACCCGAGGTCCGTAGGATGTGCCTGACCCACCCGAGGTCCGTAGGATGTGCTTGACCCACCCGAGGTCCGTAGAATGTGCTTGACCCACCCGAGGTCCGTAGGATGTGCTTGACCCACCCGAGGTCCGTAGGATGTGCTTGACCCACCCGAGGTCCGTAGGATGTGCTTGACCCACCCGAGGTCCGTAGGATGTGCTTGACCCACCCGAGGTCCGTAGGATGTGCTTGACCCACCCGAGGTCCGTAGGATGTGCTTGACCCACCCGAGGTCCGTAGGATGTACCTGACCCACCCGAGGTCCATAGAATGTGCCTGACCCACCCCCAAGTTCGTAGGATGTGCCTGAGTGCTTAAACGTATTGAGATTTTCTGTTTCAAACAGAATAAAGGCCCTGTGAATAGTGAAATACTCTTCTCTGACGTGTAATAGCTGCCCAAAAAATGCCTTACTTGCCGGTCGCATAGCGCTCGTACTGTACATGTAAAGTAAGTAAAGTAAAGTAAATGCCAGCGTGTTTTCTGTGTGCTTACTTCCAACTGTGACAAAAACCGGTAAGTTTCAAAGCCCGTCTACATGCATGTTAAACAGCGCAGTGTTCGACTAGGGGTGTGTTTCATAGAGCACTTGTCAGAGTTACAAGTGTGACAAAGGACAAGTTCTAGTCACAAGCGGTTTGTTTCATAGTCCTTGCTTCTTGAAGAAATTTTGATTTGGTGCAGTTCACGAAAACGACATTTGCTACTGTTATGTGACATTTTCGAGTTATTTGCAACGTGAGTGATGTTGACGGCGTCGGTTTTAAATTACGAGTACATAGTCTTGGCCTTGCTGTAGTGGAAGCTGTCTTGAGTGACTTGCCATTGGCTCCCGCAACCGACTACAACGAAGATAATCAGAAACTCAACGAAATGATTGCGTTGGTTGTACCAGAAGCTATAACGATGGTTTAAGTGGATGGTCGAGATATTTCGATCGTGGCAGAAGTAGAAGACTCAAAATGGGTTAAGGCTTCATGGACCGAAATTGGTGTTCGCCGATCGAGACGAGCAAGCACGATCTCAACTATACTCGTACGTTCTCAAAGGTTATCGATCTTAAATAAATGAAATAAGCACGGTGCCCGCTATATGGCGCTTCTACGTTAAAGGATTTTTTCATCATGCTGCAACAGCTCGTACTACTCTGTCAACGAATGCGAAAAGCTATAGAGCCTCCTGGAACGACGTGGAATTCAATGAGAGCCGATGTGCGCTCGACGCTTCAATGAAGCTCTGCAGAGTCCCAGTGACGTAAAGGGTAGTGGATTGCGTCGTGCAGGACCTGTTCCATCTGACATCGAAGATAAGCTCTGGTCTGAAGGTGTGCTATGGTAGTGCATGATATTCCGGCCATGACAACTGGAGAGTTCCGTGATTTGGGATGTCGATGCGGAGTTGTGCGGAATTGCTGGAAGACCAATCGCGTGATTGTCTATTGAGCTGATCTGTTACGATCCATTGACTCACTTTGAACTGTCATGCTGAAAAGGCCGTTCAACAACTGTCCGCTATTCTACAAGCTACAACATTATAATCGATGCGATCATTCGGACGTCAGAAAGGATCGATCGGACGTCATTCTCAAGCGAATACAGTCAAGGAACTCCTGGGGCACGTAGCACCAGATGACACGTCGCGCTACATGTACACTAACCAGACCTTGCGAAAGACGTGCGCGGCCCGTCTGTATGAGGCAGGGTTTGAGCGCGCCGACATTTGTCGAGTTACTGGCCACAGCAGCTCAGCCGTACATCGTTTCATCGGCCTTTCTGTGGAGCAGGAAAGGTTTACTACAGACGTCATCAGTTCAGCCAGACCAGCTGTGCCCGCCAAGTCTGACCCGAGGCACGCAAGCAACTCTGACTGACCCTCCGTGTGTTGAACAGCCATCTGGAAAAAATGCGCATCGAAATTTTCGCATTGACATTTTTTCGGAAGCACGAGAATTTCCCGCAGGAATTTTTCCTGCCGAGGCTTGCCCGCGCGGGCTTTTCCCGCGGCGAGGTTTTCCCGCGAGAGTTTTTTTTCGCCGAGGTTTTCCCGCAGGGGTTTTTAGTCGGAATTTCAATTCAAATCCAGTCTATAGACAGTGCTGGACTAGATTAGAACTAGCCTAGACTAGACTAGACTAGATTTCAAATCCGATTGAATTTGACTTGAAATTCCGACTGTAAAAACTCTGCAGGAAAACCTCGCCGTGGAAAAATCTCGGCGGGGAAATCTCGGCGGGAAAACCTCCAGCGGGAAAACCTCCAGCGGGAAAACCTCCAGCGGGAAAACCTCCAGCGGGAAATTCTCATAGACCCGATTTTCGTCTACACATTAAACTAAACCAATCGATGCTGACGTGCATCCTTCTGCTATTGGTTGGACTTTTACCGTACACTGCAGTTTTCTTTTGCTTAAATAAAACGTTCTACCGTTCCGTTGCCACTTTTGGCCATTTATTTGGCCCGGCCAGATAAATTAACCATAAGACTACAAGACCGGGACCTAAAGGGGGATAAATGTCGCGACAGGTCAAACTTTGTCGTCAGACACCCATTGCGTGCTATCTGTTGTGACGTTGTCAGTTTAAGTAGCCCCGCCAAGGGCCGTTTTAGCATACGGTACCAATCTATAATATTGTTGGTTTCGTACTCTCACGTCTGCTTAAAGTAGTGCCTAAAGAATTTTTTAATCAGCTTGCGTACATTTGTAAAGCCTGCGTACAGTGCGCGATCGATAATTTCTGTTTTCTGTTTTTTCCAGCCGGCCAATAGAAAAGCCGCGCGTTAATTATGTTAAGTTCTCCGCGCGCACCCACCCCCAGCCCGCTCTTTATCAGTCCTGTCTGGCTGGGGCGCTCGGGGGTTTCCTTTTCCTGTTTCAGTTTTTCTGCCTCGTTAGCCAGCCTTAGGCTCCTTAGACTCTTGCCACCCCGGCTTGACTTACTTTGACTTAGCTGCAGGGTGGTCCGTAGACACAGCGGGGAGGCGAGGGTCGCCCATTCCGCTAGCCCCTGAAGGCCCGCAGACAGGCAGAGGCGTGGGGCCGGTCAGGGTGGTCCGCCGGTCCGTCCTGCAGCGGGATCTTCCGTTGGGAAGAAACTGGCTCGTCTAGTCGCCCGAAGGAACTGGATGAGCCGTGAGATGCTGTCGGGCTGGCAGACCTCGTCAATGGACGGGTTCGGCCCGAGGTAGCGTAGCCGGTCTCTGTTAAAGAAAGGGCAGTGACAGACAAAGTGCTGAGCATCTTCATTGTCGCACTCGCAAAAGGGGCAAAGGCACTCCGTGTTTGCTTGCCTTCTCTCCGCCTCACCCCGCCACGGTTCTTAACTAGGCCTCTGCCAAGCCTGAGTCACGCCCATGCTTGGGCGCAACCTTGGGATTTACTCGGCCGTTTCTATTGGCAACACACACATGTAAGTCGCTATTGGACGGAATAGTATAGTCACGTGACTGCTCTCAGCCAATAGCGACTTACATGTGTGTGTTGCCAATAGAAACGGCAGGGTGATTCCCAAAGTTGCGCATGTATGGTCACGCCACTTCTACTGTCTGTTCGAGCTCTCACTACGAGCACCGCCACCGCACGTTCACCGCCATCACTTCGTCACCATTGCCTCAAACTCATCGACCACTCTGCCTTCTACCATCTAACTTATTGTTGTGTAGCCGTCAGTGCATCGTTTACGAATCCAACTAGTACTTTAACCTATCTCTGTTGGCCGCCCAGACGGAATTAATAATAGCAAGCCTAACTGTCCTCTCATACGCTACAATCGCCATTATTGCCAAGTGCTACCCCTACAAAAATTGCCTCGGCCGTATTTTTCTTCGTTGATTATTTTCTGGGCCGCCACTTTATCGTCACACTGTACTTGTACCCGCTGCTTTCTTATTCACTTTGTAATGGAAGTACAAGGAGAGTATTTTATTGATGCTCATTTTCCGCATTAAAAATCTCATTAAATCTGTTCTGTTGTTGAATTAACGAACGCAGAAACAAGATAGATAAGTATCCGGGCGCTCAGTGGCACCAAAAGAAGGCTTGTCCAATAGGAGGGCGGCTCGTATATTTATGCACGCGGGGAAGGAAAGTTCTAGAAAGACCGGGGAAGGAAACTTCTGGAACTATGCGTAAACAAGTCCGCGGTGGAAGTTTCTAGAAACGCTGTCCCCGAACTACCCCTACGCATCGCATGCCTTTGCAATACACAACAAAATCTACCTAAAACAGCCAGCATTTCAGGTGGTATAATGACCATGGCAATGTGTTTTATTTGAAAGCTTCAGGCCGGTCACAGAAGACCTATTTTTATCTGCAAACTGAATTTTATCATATGCTCACGCTGTACTTGTGTGAGCAAATTGACTTGATTAAAAATAACATCCTATCAGTTACACAAGAAGGTGAATGACGCCGTTTAAAAAGCAGCCAAGCGCACCTGCATGACTGTTACGAGCGCTGATAAGGGACTGTATGAACCCACCATATTTAGATATGCAGCGCATAAACACTTAATAGCGACTCTTTATACTGAATCAGAGCTACGTTTACTTTTCTCGAATTTTCTGGACAGAAATGGAAGCCGATTTCATGCGCTACTGCTATATAAGGCAAAGGACTTGCGCTACATTGTTTGGTTGCGATATGTAAACGCGTGCAGAATTTAAACCACTATCAGCAAGCCCCCATAATATAGTGTAATTCTGCAGCTCTGGAGACTTAATTTAAACGATTTCGCTACGCAAGCAGCCCCACCCCCGGCCACACAGAGCGGAGCTAAATAAATACGAGCTACATATGAAAAAATCTTGAACTGGAAAGCCGCGTCACTCCGTGTATCTATCAACTTATATAAAATAGCTAGCTTTCGTTTTCTGTTGGCAACTGGCCAGGGTTTCACTTTAGCGAGGTTAATTTCACAGATAGCTACCAAATGTTCGGTCACGGTCCCGGTCGAGGTCACGGTCACGGTCACGGTGCAAGCGGCGGCAATCCTCAGGTGACTCTGAGCTGGATCCCGGCCAGAGGAGGCCAGATTCCGAACGGCGCCATCCAGGTTGGCCATGGAGTTTTTGTGGCGAGGGCGCAGCATGCAGGAGAGCTCATTCCTGGTGGGTCTTTCATTTTTCTGGCTGCACATGTATGTATACATGCACTTATTTTAGGTATGAAATTGCAGCTCAATTGGGGTAAATCCATTTTGCAGGCAAGGCATCCATGGGTCACCAAGCCGCATACGTCTCCTACGGTGGTCAGGAGCACGCTGTCTCCGACTACGAGATCCTGTGCGACACCCACATGCAGTGCTTTGGCTGCAACTACACCTGGGAGCGGTGCCACGGTCGCTCCGTGCCTCGTGGCGCCCTGATCGGCGGCTACTCGGCCGACAGGCAGCCCTACTACATCGGCCGCAGCCAAATCAATGGCGAAATGGTCGCCGGCAAGGTGTTCGAGCCTCACGGCTGCGCCTATTTCCCGTGGGGAGGTCAGGAGCATCGCAGCAACGAATTTGAGATCCTTGTTCTGAAGCAGTGAAATATAAATAGTAAACTCTGATACATTAATCATAGTTAATAGTTAACGTTAATTATTAATACTTTTATAGTGCCTTACATTGGGAAATATATACATACTCGGAGCGTACGTCTTTATTAAGTGACCACACTTCTACGTTTGATTTCCAGTACACGCGCATACAGTATATAATAGCTGCTCTAATTTTTTTTGTTTTTGCTAAATACTGTTCTTCATCGGCGAGTGTTTCTAGCTGTGAGCAAAAAACAAACGGAATTTTGAGAGACATTGTCCAAATTCTAAAGTCAACTTTTTAGCTTTTCATTCGAAGCATCCACGATAAAAGCCGTGCATACAAAAACCGATTTACAAAAAAACTGTTTGCCTCAGCAGAGGTCAGCTTTTTGCTTAATGTATCTGCTAAGATAAGCCAAAAGCGATTGGCAGTAGTTAGAGTGTTTCATTTTTCATATTTCCTAATAACAATTCTGTTTGCTATGCAAACATTGTAGAAGTTTAGTAAAGTAGAGCTAACGATAAACGCAGTATACTCGTATGCATCAAATAGTTAAAACACTGCCGGGTGATTCTTTAACCATTTTAACAACAATTTTTTGCGATCTAACACCTGCAGTAAGAATAAATTTAACTGAAAAATCTGCGGAACAGAAACTATTAAATCAGGTAAAGTGGCTCGCTTGATGAAGAGTAGATAAATAAAGGTAAATATCAACATGAAGTTAGTTGATATTTTCATTAAATTCATTAAATTATATAACTAGTTAGTTATATTTTAGTTGATATTTACTCAAATAAATAAATACTAACTTCATGTTGATATTTACCTTTATTTAGAAACTATTAAAATTTGCTATAGAGATTCAAAACGAAACAAAATGTTTTTTTATTTAATAATTCACTGATGCTAAGATGCAAAAATTGACCTAATTCAATTGCATAATTAGATAATAACTACTGAAAATATGCTTGAATCATACCAATTTTGTTAAAACTTAGGAACAATTGTTTCGAATATCTAGCTGTCAGGAAACCAAAAAAATTAGAGCAGACATACGACACAAACTGTATACGAGTATGTACACGGTACTGCAAATCAAACAGAAGTGCTGTCTCAGACGATTATAAAAAAACGTACGCTTGAATATGTATAATTCTTAATGTAAAGCACTATAAAAGGATTAATAATTAACGTTAATTTTGTAACTATAGTGCTCACTGGAACGGAAATATCTATTTTGGATTTAACAAGTTTGCTAATGATTATATGGTATCAGAGTTTACTCAGTCTCGTGCAGCAATCAAAGAATATTTCACTGCTTCAGAACGAGGATCTCAAATTCGTTGCTGCGATGCTCCTGACCTCCCCACGGGAAATAGGCGCAGCCGTGAGGCTCGAACACCTTACCGGCGACCATTTCGCCATTGATTTGGCTGCGGCCGATGTAGTAGGGCTGCCTGTCGGCCGAGTAGCCGCCGATCAGGGCGCCACGAGGCACGGGGCGACCGTGGCACCGCTCCCAGGTGTAGTTGCAGCCAAAACACTGCATGTGGGTGTCGCACAGGATCTCGTAGTCGGAGACAGCGTGCTCCTGACCACCGTAGGAGACGTATGCGGCTTGGTGACCCATGGATGCCTTGCCTGCAAAATGGATTTAGCCCAATTGAGCTGCAATTTCATACCTAAAATAAGTAAGTACATGTATGCATACATGTGCAGCCATACAAATAAAATATCTCACCAGGAATGAGCTCTCCTGCGTGCTGCGCTCTCGCCACAAAAACTCCATGGCCAACCTGGATGGCGCCGTTCGGAATCTGGCCTCCTCTGGCCGGGATCCAGCTCAGAGTCACCTGAGGATTGCCGCCGCTTGCACCGTGACCGTGACCGTGACCGCGACCGGGACCGTGACCGGGACCGAGACCGAGACTGAACATTGGTAGCTATCTATGATATCAACCTAAAGTAGACCTAAAGTAAAGCACTGGCCAGTTGCCAACAGAAAACGAAAGCTATAGCTTTTTTATAAGTTGATACACGGAGTGACGCGGCTTTCCCGTTCGAGACAACAAGCAGTTTTTATAGTGTCGAATTCTCAGCACCAGAGCCGTCTTTTGCGGTGCCTATGGTGTCATTTTAAAGCTGATATATGCGTAGACGTGACTCACATTTCACGAGATTCTGATCTAAAACAGCAGGGGCACAGCATCTCAACAACATTGATAATAAAATTTGAAAAATTCGGGAATGCGGGTTTGAGCAAAGCAATATTAATATCGAATATCTCAGCACTAGAGCCGTCTTTTACGGTGCCTGATCGTGTCATTGTTATAAAGCTGAGAAATGTGTAAAAAGTAAACGGAAGCACTTTTTCAAACAAGCGTGTGTTATAAGACAGCTGCAATCGAAGCAGTTTCTCAAGGACTACTCAAATAAAAGGACGGGAAACTACGCGTACGTTTCTTGGAAAATTTTAGGAGGCCGGTTTGCCGACGAAAAAAAACATTACAGAGATGAGTTTTTCATTTTTTAACGTCACAAATATTGTTATTGCCCTTAAATGGAAGGGAGACCCAGTGTCCATATTTTATTATGTCTCACCTTATAGAACTCCTTGCTTATAGCCCTATTAATATTCATGGCGATTTTCGTTTCTATGTTCTATGGTAATTCTGAAAGCTTCCCGATTGACCAGTTCGTAGAGCTGCGCTAGGGCTGCTTGGATCGTGCCGTCTGACTTTGAAGCCTCCTGAATTGTTGCAAAGCTCAGACCATTCGGAGTAGAGCCGATGGCGATTGCGTTGATGAAGCTAGCGCCAGTCCAGGAGTTCCCTGGGATTGTCCTTTGTCTGCATATCAGGCTGCTTACTGAGGAAATAAACGCGCTGGATTCTGTGGCCCAGGCTGATACTCGTAAGTGGAGCTTGAATTTGAGGTGCTGTACTCTAAAATCCGTGGTGGAGGTTGAAAGAAGCTGGAACCGAATTTTGCCGCTTTTTGCACTTCGCGTTCAATTTTGGCGAATCGCTGCTCAACTGGTGTGAGTGACCTGCTGGCGAAGGCGACTGGTTAGCGAATGCCTTTTCCATCCACCCTGGCTGAGAAGGGCGCCCAGGCCGACTGATGAGCAGGCG
The DNA here is from genome assembly GCA_002269645.1 of Macrostomum lignano. Lineage (NCBI taxonomy): Eukaryota > Metazoa > Platyhelminthes > Macrostomidae > Macrostomum > Macrostomum lignano. The sequence goes on from NIVC01002391.1 coordinate 20,556, forward strand.
CGGCGGAGCCGGGGGCATGGTTGTTGGGGGGGGGGGCATTTCCTTCCCAATATTTCAATAACATCAATATGATGTAGGCGCGTCCTGGGCCCCCGCTAATTTTTGTGCACCCATGCTCAAAGCTCATGACTCATTCAATTATCACCCGCGTCACTGCCCCGCGCACCAGCCCCACCTCCTTTCTATATGTTTGAAATCATGCATGCGTGTGACAGCTAGCTTTATTACGAACCCCATCTAGCCCTCCTCTCCGCATCATCGAGGAGGCGCGCATCCATCAGTCAAGTCTTCATTGACTTCCCCCAAGGCTTTCGACTCGTTGGATCGCGGCGCGCTGCCTCTCTTGCTTCGCGCGTACAAATGTACGGGAGCAATTGATTTCTGCCATTATGATTATAGTGATGTACCAGCAGGACACTACCGCTTTGGTGATGACGCCAGATGGTCGGACCAATTCAGCACGTCCATTAGGCGTGCTGCAGGGTGACATTCTGGCGCCTTTCCTGTTTGTGCTGGCATTGAATTAGGTGCTTAGGACTGACCTGCCCTGAGGCCGCTGCACGAAGCTGCAGGGACCGCGCAGGTGAGTCCAAGGGCGAAACGGTGAGATATCCTGACAGGCTTTTGACCGATGCCATGGCGCCCCTGGACCAAGCTGGGGGTGTGACTTCAATTTCTGAGGGCTATATGACCCAGAGACGCGCTCTCTGACTTCCCCCCTTTCTGGCCACTGCGTGGCTGGCGGGTGAATGACTTTTGTTGTTGTTGACCCCTATCTCCCCAAGCTTTTCGCCGCCTGTTACATATACCCCATCTTCAATCATTATCTCCGCTGCGCCTCACCCGAATTTACTGTCCAATCAAAGCGCGGCTGGCGGATGGCGTCATCAGGGTTGACAGGCTACGGCCTTTAATGTCATGCATGTACATCACGCTCACGTGATCGCGTATATAAATTAAAATAGGCAAACAGGCAAAACGAGTTTGCGCTCGTGTTTGCCCCCCCCCCTTCCCAAAAAAAAACATTTTCGCCGCGCCTGCTGGCGAGGCGCCCAATGAACTTCCATGGGAGATTCACGTCAAAGAGTTGTCCAGTACGCTCTCCTTGCAGATCGCTGCTTTCCAGATTCTTTGAGGCAGGCCCTCATTGGAATTACCACCGTAGCGAAGCGAAACGATCATTTAATTTAGTCCTAGAACTTAATTTTCTAAACAAAAAGCTTTATGATTTTCAATGAAAGTATAAGAAAGGCAATCGACATATCAAAAGATGAGCCACATCAAAAGAAGGTCTCCCTTCTATCAAAAGCAATGACGATCGATTTTTGTGCTGAATAAGTGAAAATCTTGTAGTTCTCCGTAATGTATTTTTCGGTAAAAACCAACCTGGGTTTATCCATTTTTTCCAAGAAACATAGTTTTCCGTCCTTTTCGACCTTGTGAGTTGCGTAACAACTCGGCGAAATCATTTTGTTAAATGGAAGTGCGTATCCCCACGGTCCCGTGTCAATAATTCCAATTTTATTCACACAGATCCGTGTCGATAATTTTCTGCTTATCCCCACGGCAGCTTATTGGAATAGAGAACCTTAAAATGAATCTGTTCAAAAACCGTCTATTTGTTTTCACTGTTTTACAAATCTTCCAAATAAATTACTGAATACTGAATAGTATCGAGTACTTTGTTAAAACTTTTTGGGTCTTTAAAGGGTTAAATTTTAAATATTCACTTAGCTGCCGGCTTTGCTTAGAACGACCGAACGACCCTAAGATGGAGGCCTCGAATGGGACTTGCAAAATTCAAAATTCAAAATGTAATAATAATGATAATAATACTAAAGCCTCTTCACATTACTAATTCCAGAACTAGAATCGGTTCGGATCTTCCAAGAAAAACAGCAGTATAACTATTTAACTCTGTTATATTTGACTGCCTTTACAGCCTCACTTTGCACAATTTTTCACTTTCTTCTTGGTGATTTTCATTAAATAATTAAGAGTTTATAGCAAGTATATCCGTCTAGTTAAGGAGACAAAAAGTTATACTTTACAAATTGCTTCTGGTTCTAGAACCAGAACAAGCAATATGAAGAGCCTCAAATCGATTTAACGTCAGTACACAAAACTAAACACAAACAACTGCACAATCTTAGCCGTGGGAATAAGCTGAAAATTATCGACACAGATCCGTGTGGATAAAATTGGAATTATATCACGTCTTGTCACCGAAATGTCCAGGGACCTTCCAAAAGTGTGTTCATTATTTGTTGCACCGTTGCTTCGAGCTTAGTTCTTTCTAGCTTTGTCATTCTTCACTAGGCCTAGCCTGGACTTTTCAGTGGGAGTTGTCGTCCTGTGACTTGCCAATATGGCATTGGCACATACATAGCCATATGGAAGGCAAATTTCAGTTAAAAGTAGGTTTTTTACAAATGCATAACTTTGCAATACAATTATATGAAATAAAAAGCAACAGGCCTATAGATAGGGCCTATAAACCAGAAAAGACAATAATTTGTCATATCCATAGACCCTATTCCTAATAGGCCTATAGAAAAAACTTTTTAAAAATATTAATTTGGCTTTCAATCTCTTTCATTAGGGTAATATTAATAGCAAACTAGGCCTGAATCATATTTGTCATAGAAATGTTTTTTGAATAAAGTGACATAACAAAATGTGCTTTATTTTTACAATTAAAAATAAGTAAGTTTTGTAAGTAAGTAAGTAACTTACTTAGTAAGTTTGCCATAAATCTAGCATAAAAATTCATTAGGAAACTAGCATAAAAATTAAAAATTCATAAAATGTTAAAATTGCTTTTTTTTATTAGAGGCGGGGGTTGTATGCACCCTGGCGCACTTTAAGTGACATTGGCACACAACTGGCAAGAGGCATTGCTGCCCATTCTGCCGACTCCCCTGAGCAGGCATACAAGCGTGCAGATACGTACGCAGGCACACACTCACACAGGAGTATACAGCGGCCCTAACTTTATATTATTGTTAGGCATGTACACTTCACTGCACCTTGGGGGGTTGGCTCTCAAGGCCATTAATTGCACGAGCAGAGCCAAGCCGAGATTCCAATTCAGCCCCAAAATAATAAAATTGCTTAAAGTTAAATTATAAAATAGGCCTTTATTATTTTAAGGTGCAAAAGTTTTTTGACTTTTTTATCATATCAATTTTCTAAGTAAAATTTCAATTAGACTTATGTCCCCTTTAGGCCTCTTAATTTTTAAAATCTTTTCAATATCTAATTTAATTAGGCTAGGCCTAGGCCTAGTTTATTTTTCATGTCATTTTTGGTTAGTAGAACTGGTCATTTTTTTCTAATAAAGGCCTATTTTGAAATATTTTTGTAATTAAATATAGGTCATATGCCATATGCTGTGTAGGTATATCATAGCCTAAGTTATATTTAATTTAATTATGGCCCAGTCTGTATCAGCTTTTGCTCTAATATATTGTTTCATTTTATAGTCTAATAGGTATAGCCAATGCCAAAATTAGAGATTAGAGAAAGAGAATATCAAAAGATATTTTAGATAAAGTCTAGCTAGGCTAGGTCCAATTTAGATCTTAGTTAAACTTAATTTAGTTTGGTATTGAATTGAATAAAATTTCATATATATACAATATAAATTGCAAAATACAATTTAATCATTCTAAGCCTATATGATTAATAATTCTAATAATAATTTTTTATCATTTTTGTCTTTATAGCCAATATAAGAGTGAATATAAATAGCTGCTAAAAACATTTTTAGGCCATAGTCAATATCAGCAAATAGTTTTTAAGCAAAAAAGCTATTATGTTTGTCATAACAAACAAAAGCTCTTATTTTGGTTATGGTTGCAATCTAAATATACTAAATCTCTAAGGTTTGTATGTTTGAATGAATTCTAAACTAAAATCAAGATCATATAGCAATGGTTGCAACATTATTTAATAGAGCAATGATTTATGCTATCCAAATAAGACAAGTTAGCAAGTAGTTGCACATGCATAAATGTCCATTTTGATTAAATAAACTAATTAGTAAATTAAATGAACTATAAAAACTTTTTAAGTTCATGCACTTTGGGATTAAGTTTTTTTTCTTATATTTTTTATATATTTTCAAGAGTCTTTAGTAGTTAAATCCTTTGTGCTAAAACCTCTAACAGTTAAAGCAGTTAACTCAAACTTTAAGGCAAGTCTGCAGGAATTGATAATAATGTGCCCTATCATGGCCTAGTTATCAAAGTCAAAAATACAATATAGTGCTCCAACAATATAATCTATAGTCGAATTTACCTATCTGACCCACTTAAAACAGATACATATAGTATAAGTATAAAGTATAAAGCTTAAGAAAAATTAAGTATACTTTTTGTGACACTATTGTATATGCAGTCATATATATACTTCAGTTTAACTGAAAGTAGATACCCAAACAGTTATTAGAAAGTCAACAGTAGGGTAAGTAGTTTCTGTTTCTAATGAAACTTTATCAGGTCCAACTTATGTGATGGCTGATTTATCTGAGAACACAAAAATCATGTAGTTAGTTATAGTAAATTTGAAACAGTGGATTCTAAAGCTTGAATTAGTACGCATATTGCAGCAGTCGTCAGTCATGACTAGCCTAGACAACATGCTTAGCCGCGGCTCAGTGCGGGCACTCAACAATGGCGAGGACTATCAGAACCCGGTGCTGAAGGTGCTCGGCCACCGCAAGGTTCCTGGCGGCGGGCAGGACCGCTACCGCCTACTCGTGACAGATGGCATCGATCAGCACTCTTACGTGATGCTGGGCACCCAGCTCAACTACCTGATCGAGGGCGACCAGCTGCCGCCTGGCACAGTTCTGCAGGTGACAAAGTACGTGCTCAACAATATGAAATCTGACAAGCCAATCCTGATTGTCATATCGCTAGACATTCTGGGCTCGGGCTCTGTGCCTGATCCTGCCAATAGCGACGCCAATGGCACCGGAGCCCCCGCCGCGCAGCAGCAGCAGCAGCCGGTGAAGCCTCTCGCCGACAACAACCGGCCAGCCGCGTTCGCCGCTGTCCAGGAGACACCGCCGCGTCCGACAGCCAGCAGCTACAGCAGCGGTGCGGGCGGCCGCGGGGGAGGCGGCGGTCAGCAGTTGGGGTTCGTGCCGCAGACGCCGCCGCACTCTGGAAGGTCGTTCGGCGGAGGCAGCAGCGACCAATCGGCTGGCAGCGGCATTGACACCAGTCGGGTTCGTCCGATCTCATCGCTGAACCCGTATCAGAACAAGTGGACCATCTGCGGTCGGGTGACCCAGAAGAGTCAGGTGAGGCTGATTACATGGGTCATTGGGTCAGTCTGATCAATCAGCACCATTTAGTTCCTAACTGATAGTGCTACTTACATCAGTAGTGTCATTGACATTGCAGCATATCAGCCTACTTACATCAGTAGTGTCATTGACATTGCAGCATATCAGCCTACTTACATCAGTAGTGTCATTGACATAGCAGCATATCAGCCTACTTACATCAGTAGTGTCATTGACATTGCAGCATATCAGCCTACTTACATCAGTAGTGTCATTGACATTGCAGCATATCAGCCTACTTTCATCAGTAGTGTCATTGACATTGCAGCATATCAGCCTACTTAAATCAGTAGCCAGTCACGAGCCCATCTGCAATATCCGCAGGTTCGCACCTGGTCAAACAGCCGAGGCGAGGGCAAGCTGTTCAGCTTCGTCCTGACCGACGACAGCAGCGAGATCCGCGTGACGGCCTTCAGAGACGAAGTGGACAAGTACTTCGACTTGGTGGAGCTGGGCCGCGCCATGTACATCAGCAGGGGCCAGTTGAAGGCGGCGAACAAGCAGTTCAACAACACGCAGAACGAATACGAGATGGTGCTGAGCAGCGAGTCGCAGCTGCAGCAGTGCGACGATGCCGACGCTGCCGCGGTGCCCGAGATGAAGTTCAACTTCGTGCCGATCGCTCAGCTGGACACGGTGGAGCCGAACAAGTGGGTGGTTGTGGTAGCTGTGTGGCGCTTTGTCTTTGGCAAGTTCTTGGTGTTGCCGTGCATATATAAGCTCTGTGAGCTTGTGGGACTCCGTTTGGGGGGCTCCCAAACGAAGGGTCTGTTGCAGTGTTTGGGCACTCCTTGTCTGTTGCAGTTTTTGGGCACTCCTTTGTTGCAGTGTTTAGGCACTCCTTTGTTGCAGTGTTTGGTGGCACTCAGTGTCTGTTGCAGTGTTTGGGCACTCCTTTGTTGCAGTGTTTGGGCACTCCGTGTCTGTTGCAGTGTTTAGGCACTCCTTTGTTGCAGTGTTTGGGCACTCCTTTGTTGCAGTGTTTGGGGCACTCCGTGTCTGTTGCAGTGTTTGGGGCACTCAGTGTCTGTTGCAGTGTTTGGGGCACTCCTTGTCTGTTGCAGTGTTTGGGCACTCCATATCTGTTGCAGTGTTTGGGCACTCCGTGTCTGTTGCAGTGTTTGGGCACTCCATGTCTGTTGCAGTGTTTGGTGGCACTCAGTGTCTGTTGCAGTGTTTGGTGGCACTCAGTGTCTGTTGCAGTGTTTGGTGGCACTCCAAATCTGTTGCAGTGTTTGGGCACTCCATGTCTGTTGCAGTGTTTGGTGGCACTCCATATCTGTTGCAGTGTTTGGGCACTCCATATCTGTTGCAGTGTTTGGGGCACTCCGTGTCTGTTGCAGTGTTTGGGCACTCCGTGTCTGTTGCAGTGTTTGGTGGCACTCCATATCTGTTGCAGTGTTTGGGCACTCCGTGTCTGTTGCAGTGTTTGGTGGCACTCCATATCTGTTGCAGTGTTTGGTGGCACTCCATATCTGTTGCAGTGTTTGGGCACTCCATATCTGTTGCAGTGTTTGGTGGCACTCCATATCTGTTGCAGTGTTTGGGCACTCCATATCTGTTGCAGTGTTTGGTGGCACTCCGTGTCTGTTGCAGTGTTTGGTGGCACTCCATATCTGTTGCAGTGTTTGGTGGCACTCCAAATCTGTTGCAGTGTTTGGGCACTCCATGTCTGTTGCAGTGTTTGGGGCACTCCGTGTCTGTTGCAGTGTCTGTTGCAGTGTCTGTTGCAGTGTCTGTTGCAGTATTTGGAGCACTCCATATCTGTTGCAGTGTTTGGGCACTCCATATCTGTTGCAGTGTTTGGGCACTCCATATCTGTTGCAGTGTTTGGTGGCACTCCATATCTGTTGCAGTGTTTGGTGGCACTCCAAATCTGTTGCAGTGTTTGGGCACTCCATGTCTGTTGCAGTGTTTGGGCACTCCATGTCTGTTGCAGTGTTTGGGGCACTCCATGTCTGTTGCAGTGTTTGGTGGCACTCAGTGTCTGTTGCAGTGTTTGGGCACTCAGTGTCTGTTGCAGTGTTTGGGCACTCCATATCTGTTGCAGTGTTTGGGGCACTCCGTGTCTGTTGCAGTGTCTGTTGCAGTGCTGCAGTGACGCAACTAGGCAGAGCCCATGAGGATGCCCACACACGCACAACCCTTCCGCAGGTTCGTGGACGTCTGCGGCGTGGTGCACGAGACGCACGACGTGCAGACCATCGTGGGCAAGACCAGCAACCGGGAGATCGCAAAGCGGGACCTCACGCTGGTGGACAGCAGCGGCTGCTCCGTCCGCTGCACCCTGTGGGGTGACGAGGCGGTTAAGTTCAACGGCGAGAAGAAGCCGGTGGTGGCCGTCAAGGGCGCCAAGGTGTCGGACTTTGGCGGCAGGTCGCTGAGCTCCACCACCAACAGCTGCTTCCTGATCAACCCGTCGATGCCCGAGGCAGACAGGCTTCGCGGCTGGTACCACATGGAGGGCCAGCAGATGCAGTTCGACACGTTCAGAGGCGACGGCGGAGCTGGCGGCGGTCCGGGCGGCGGAAGCGCCGTCTATCGCAACCTGAAGGACTGCAAGGCCGGCGGCTTCGGCACCGGGGACAAGTTCGAGTACTTCAGCTGCCTTGCCTGCATCATTCACATGAAGCGGGAGACGTGCCTGTACCAGGTGAGTGATAGGCTCTAATTGATTGCCTCTTGGTGCTCTGGCAGCCCCCCGCTGAGCCCCCGGCAACCGCCGCCTTGCAGGCCTGCCCGAAGCCCGACTGCAACAAGAAGGTGATCGAATTCAATGGCGAATACCGCTGCGAGAAATGCCAGTCCAGCTACCCGAATTTCACCTGGCGATTCCTGCTGCAGGCGAATCTGGCTGATCACACCGACAACCAGTGGGTGACCTGCTTCCAGGTGAGCTGCTGTCGCCAGTTCTGTGAGCACTGAGTAGTTTATCTGAGTCAGCATTTCTTATCGCTGCCTCTGCTCATCATCAACAGGACACGGCCGAGAAGCTCCTGGGAGTGACCGCTCAGCAGCTCGGCCAGATGCGCTCGGACGGAGACGACAAGGGCCAGACAGGCGTGTTTGAGAAGGCCCTGTTCCAGCATCACCTGTTCACCATGCGGGCCAAGATGGAGAACTTCCAGGACGAGATGCGGCTGCGTGTTGTTGTGCAGGACGTGAAGCAGATGAACTTTGCTGAGGCCGGCCGCCTGTTGGTGAGCCAGATCGAGGCCATGGCCGTGTGACTGATGCAGTCATAAGTTATCATTAAACTATCCCAGTAGCTCTGCTCTTCGTTTTAATGCCCTTCTCAAGTTGAACATGAAACGATTTTTTACAAAACCAGTTTTCATAAGGCAAGCACTTGCCTATTTTTTGTAACTAACTTATTAACTTATTTGCAATTTTATTCAGTAAAATTTCAAGTGTATTGGGTTTGCATTTAAACGAATGGATTTCTTATTAATACTTAGGTTAATATTTTCTAACAATAGGAATCCGCATTTGAAATAGGCGACCAGTCTTGGCTACAAATGTCAATCTCATTAGTCAATAATAACTGGGTACTAAGGTACCAGTCAAATAAAATTGTATTTTCGCTAAAACAGCTGATTAAAATAATCGGGTTAACATGTCTGATCGAAATTATTTTTCTTAAATTTCTAATTGTCAGAACTTTTTGGTCTTGATTTATTTAGCATAGATTAGCCTGGCAGGTCCGCCTCTATTACACGTACAGTCTCTTACCAGACTTGTTTTTAGCCGATGGGAAACACCGATGGGAAAACGCCGGAGGGAAACGCTGGAGGAGAAATCCTGCCGAGGGGAAACTCCGATGGGGGACGTCGGAAAGGAAACGCTGGAGGGGCTGGAGGGGAATCCCGCCGATGGGAAACGCTGGAGGGAAACGCTGTAGGGGAAATCCCGTCGAGGGGAATCGCCGGAGGGAAACGCTGGAAGGGAAACGCCGGAGGGAAACACTGGAAGGGAAACGCCGGAGGGGAACACCGAAGGAAAACTGCTTCTATGGGACTGTTAAGTGTGCGGACTTCGGGGCGCACACGTGCATTAGGAAGTAAGGAACTCTATTGTCAGATCAGTCACCGCAGCTAAAGTGGCGGAGGCCCCACTCGGACCAGTTGGTCTTCCCCGCCACATCCGACAGTCGGACTCTGGCCGGCACAGCTCTTTCTAGGCCGCGAGTTGCGGACTCACAAAGGCCTAATGCGCCTCTCGGTACGTGAGCAAGTTCTCCATTCTCAGACGAGCCAGAAGAAGCAAGTGCGTGACCGCAGGGCGAGGCATCCGGAGCAGCTTCTAAGGGTATACATCCGGACAGGACTCAACTTGCGTGCCCAGAACCTCTGCTTGCTGTTCAAACTTTAACGTCTGTAGATGTACATGTAGATGCAAATCACGCGCTTCTGGACCCTTGCCTTCTCTAAGGCAAAACCCTAGCGTCAGTTGCTAATAATAGCAATAGCGCCATGCAATCTGACGAAATCGGTCTCGCGCGTAATGGTGCAATGTTTCCTGCCTATAAATGCGGACCCCTTCATGCCTCGTTCTGTCAAGGATTCTTTAAGCTCTGTTCTCTCCAGTAAACGCAGTTCTGCAATCGCCCTATTTCTCCCATTGTCCTGACTCAGTTCTCATCCTAGCTAAGCCCAGACCTCTGAGTCTGCTCTGAGGCTAACACCGTCCTCCCAGCCGACTCACTGAGCCCGGCAGGATCTGCTGACTATTAGTGTCTGAAATCGCAAATCTGCCTGAAGTGCTGTGTTCGATCGTCTTTGTTATTGTATTTCGTTCCGACCTCTTGTTGATCCTCACCTCAGTCCCTGAGACCCGAAGGGACTGGTGGCAGCAACTACCAACACTACTACTGATAAGTAGGCTCCTGGCATGGCAAGAGAGCCTGAGACAACCCAAGAGCTTCTGTGCTAGCTCAACCTGAGAACCACAGGTACAACATTGGTGGCAGCGGTGGGATTTGAAGACCTGCCAGGCCACCTCAAGACAACCCCAAGCGAGAAGCTCATATACTTCAAGAAGAAAGAATTCGATGAGTAATGCAAGCACCATGGTTTTTTTCCAAGTGATTGAATCAGCGGATTAAATAATTGGACTGTCTTTCTTTTATCTTGTAAACTACAAGGACGACTTAAGTAGAAGGACGGGAAACCTCGTTTCTTAGAAAATTTTTGAAGGCACTTTTTCCCGAAAAAATACACTGCGGAGATAGGAAATTTTCATTTTTTCAGCACAAAAATTGCTATTACTTTTTATAGGAGGCAGATCCAGTGCTCATCTTTTGATACGTTGTGCCTTTTTTATTGCTCTCTATCGATATTTATAAAGCTTTTCGTTCAGAAAATTAGGATTCTATGTTAATTTTTTATTCTCCGTATATTTTCACGTGTCTTGTGCTTGAAATACATTAGAATGCCACGGCTCGGCTCTTTAGCTTCATGAGTCTTTTTTATCATTCTTACCCGACTGTGTAGCAAATATTTGTAACAGAGATGATAAAATAGGTTCATAAAACCAAATATTGGAGCTGTGTCATGCATTTTTGTGATTTTTAAATACAGGAAATGTACGTAGAATAAAAAATTAACATAGAATCCTAATTTTCTGAACCAAAAGCTTTATAAATATCGATAGAGCAATAAAAAAGGCACAATATATCAAAAGATGAGCACTGGATCTGCCTCCTATAAAAAGTAATAGCAATTTTTGTGCTGAAAAAATGAAAATTTCCTATCTCCGTAGTGTATTTTTTCGGGAAAAAGTGCCTTCAAAACTTTTCTAAGAAACGAGGTTTCCCGTCCTTCTACTTAAGTCGTCCTTGGTAAACTGTACCATGCAGACACCACTTTGGGGATTATTTATTATTCATAATTCTGCAAAATTCACAAAGTAGGTTATTAATCTTCGGCTAAAGTGCCAGGCGCCGCAGGATGCATATTCCAGACTTCCTGTTACAAACAGTGCCTTTTCTGCCTACTCATATAGGCAGTAGGTTTTCTGCCTACTCATATTAGCTTAGCTTATTGCTCAGAGCTCGTATAACGCTAATTGGATGAAAGCTTGACTGAACTCATGGCCATTCATTATTAACTATACACCTCTGCTCAGAGGGAGAAGCAAGACTTGACGCTATTTATCTCGCGCTTGCAATCCTCGAGGCAGCCACCAATCTACCTGTTGAATCGGCTGACACAACTACCACTTAGCGAGGCTGACTTGATCCGCACGTTGAGCCTTGCTTGAAAAACTGCTCAGCTGGGGCAAGGCAGTTGCATTGTTCTCATCAACTCGTGTTTGAACGTCTTTAGATATCTGAGCTGGCACCCCGAACTAGAAAAGTAACTGCGAACATAAACTTCTAACTCATTAGAACTTACCTTGACGAATTGAGTTCACTCAATTGATCGCTACTTGAATTAAGCAACGAGTTCTTTGTAAATAAATGAATTGCATGAATTTTTGCTGCGAAAGATTGTTGCAGAAAAACTTCATTTATCGCTTATTTTACGCTCGTATTTGAAAAGCTGATTTCAAGCTGAAAATTCCTTTAGTCTTGAAGTCGACTTTGCGTCAAATCAAGCGGAAATGTTCAGATAGAGAGCAGCCGGAGATGCCAACCCCTGCCTTGATGCATTACAATGGGCAGCAAAATTATAGGTCAAAGAAACAAACACTTACGCTTGTCAAGTTAAGAAACTGATTCACTGCCAGCTATATTGCAAACTGGGCCAAATACATGGATAATATAGTTGAAACAAACAACCAAAACTACTGCCTCGCATGCAAGAAGATCCACACTGAAAAATTTAAGAAATCATGGAATGCTACGCAGGATACTCAAGTAAAATTTGCGTAGCAAACACATAAAAGGTACGTAAAATATGCATATCGAATCGTCAACTAACTAATTAGGAGGAAGCAATAAAAATGCACAGAAAACTACACAGTACGAGTTTGAAACTCGTAGTACGCTAACCTGCTTTTCTCCAGATTTCGTTAAAATACAAAAAATATTTAACACCAAGCCGTCAAATTATTTGTTTTTGAAATGCTACAAGTTGCAGTTCTGATTCAGCTACTCATCCAGTCCTCATCGCGCTGGCGGGCCTCACACGGCCATGGCCTCGATCTGGCTCACCAACAGGCGGCCGGCCTCAGCAAAGTTCATCTGCTTCACGTCCTGCACAACAACACGCAGCCGCATCTCGTCCTGGAAGTTCTCCATCTTGGCCCGCATGGTGAACAGGTGATGCTGGAACAGGGCCTTCTCAAACACGCCTGTCTGGCCCTTGTCGTCTCCGTCCGAGCGCATCTGGCCGAGCTGCTGAGCGGTCACTCCCAGGAGCTTCTCGGCCGTGTCCTGTTGATGATGAGCAGAGGCAGCGATAAAAAATGCTGACTCAGATAAACTACTCAGTGCTCACAGAACTGGCGACAGCAGCTCACCTGGAAGCAGGTCACCCACTGGTTGTCGGTGTGATCAGCCAGATTCGCCTGCAGCAGGAATCGCCAGGTGAAATTCGGGTAGCTGGACTGGCATTTTTCGCAGCGGTATTCGCCATTGAATTCGATCACCTTCTTGTTGCAGTCGGGCTTCGGGCAGGCCTGCAAGGCGGCGGTTGCCGGGGGCTCAGCAGGGGGCTGCCAGAGCACCAAGAGGCAATCAATTAGAGCCTATCACTCACCTGGTACAGGCACGTCTCCCGCTTCATGTGGATGATGCAGGCGAGGCAGCTGAAGTACTCGAACTTGTCCCCGGTGCCGAAGCCGCCGGCCTTGCAGTCCTTCAGGTTGCGATAGACGGCGCTTCCGCCGCCCGGACCGCCGCCAGCTCCGCCGTCGCCTCTGAACGTGTCGAACTGCATCTGCTGGCCCTCCATGTGGTACCAGTCGCGAAGCCTGTCTGCCTCGGGCATCGACGGGTTGATCAGGAAGCAGCTGTTGGTGGTGGAGCTCAGCGACCTGCCGCCAAAGTCCGACACCTTGGCGCCCTTGACGGCCACCACCGGCTTCTTCTCGCCGTTGAACTTCACCGCCTCGTCGCCCCACAGGGTGCAGCGGACGGAGCAGCCGCTGCTGTCCACCAGCGTGAGGTCCCGCTTCGCGATCTCCCGGTTGCTGGTCTTGCCCACGATGGTCTGCACGTCGTGCGTCTCGTGCACCACGCCGCAGACGTCCACGAACCTGCGGAAGGGTTGTGCGTGTGTGGGCATCCTCATGGGCTCTGCCTGGTTGCGTCACTGCAGCACTGCAACAGACACTGCAACAGACACGGAGTGCTCCAAATACTGCAACAGACACTGAGTGCCCCAAGCACTGCAACAGACACGGAGTGCCCAAACACTGCAACAGACACTGAGTGCCCAAACACTGCAACAGACACTGAGTGCCCAAACACTGCAACAGACACGGAGTGCCCAAACACTGCAACAGACACGGAGTGCCCAAACACTGCAACAGACACGGAGTGCCCCCAACACTGCAACAGACACGGAGTGCCCAAACACTGCAACAGACACGGAGTGCCCCCAACACTGCAACAGACACTGAGTGCTCCAAACACTGCAACAGACACTGAGTGCCCAAACACTGCAACAGACACGGAGTGCCACCAAACACTGCAACAGACAAGGAGTGCCCCAAACACTGCAACAGACACGGAGTGCTCCAAATACTGCAACAGACACGGAGTGCCCAAACACTGCAACAGACAAGGAGTGCCCAAACACTGCAACAGACACGGAGTGCCCCCAACACTGCAACAGACACGGAGTGCCCAAACACTGCAACAGACACGGAGTGCCCCCAACACTGCAACAGACACGGAGTGCCCAAACACTGCAACAGACACGGAGTGCCCCAAAAACTGCAACAAAGGAGTGCCCAAACACTGCAACAGACACGGAGTGCCCCCAACACTGCAACAGACACGGAGTGCCCAAACACTGCAACAGACACGGAGTGCCCAAACACTGCAACAGACACGGAGTGCCCCAAACACTGCAACAGACACGGAGTGCCCCAAACACTGCAACAGACACGGAATGCCCAAACACTGCAACAGACACGGAGTGCCACCAAACACTGCAACAGACACTGAGTGCCACCAAACACTGCAACATACACGGAGTGCCCCAAAAACTGCAACAAAGGAGTGCCCAAACACTGCAACAGACACGGAGTGCCCCAAAAACTGCAACAAAGGAGTGCCCAAACACTGCAACAGACACTGAGTGCCACCAAACACTGCAACAGACACGGAGTGCCTCAAAAACTGCAACAAAGGAGTGTCCAAACACTGCAACAGACACTGAGTGCCACCAAACACTGCAACAGACACGGAGTGCCCCGAAAACTGCAACAAAGGAGTGCCCAAACACTGCAACAGACACTGAGTGCCACCAAACACTGCAACAAAGGAGTGCCTAAACACTGCAACAAAGGAGTGCCCAAAAACTGCAACAGACAAGGAGTGCCCAAACACTGCAACAGACCCTTCGTTTGGGAGCCCCCCAAACGGAGTCCCACAAGCTCACAGAGCTTATATATGCACGGCAACACCAAGAACTTGCCAAAGACAAAGCGCCACTCAGCTACCACAACTACCCACTTGTTCGGCTCCACCGTGTCCAGCTGAGCGATCGGCACGAAGTTGAACTTCATCTCGGGCACCGCGGCAGCGTCGGCATCGTCGCACTGCTGCAGCTGCGACTCGCTGCTCAGCACCATCTCGTATTCGTTCTGCGTGTTGTTGAACTGCTTGTTCGCCGCCTTCAACTGGCCCCTGCTGATGTACATGGCGCGGCCCAGCTCCACCAAGTCGAAGTACTTGTCCACCTCGTCTCTGAAGGCAGTCACGCGGATCTCGCTGCTGTCGTCGGTCAGGACGAAGCTGAACAGCTTGCCCTCGCCTCGGCTGTTTGACCAGGTGCGAACCTGCGGATATTTCAGATGGGCTTGTGACTGGCTACTGATTTAAGTAGGCTGATATGCTGCAATGTCAATGACACTACTGATGTAAGTAGGCTGATTTGCTGCAATGTCAATGACACTACTGATGTAAGTAGGCTGATATGCTGCAATGTCAATGACACTACTGATGTAAGTAGGCTGATATGCTGCTATGTCAATGACACTACTGATGAAAGTAGGCTGATATGCTGCTATGTCAATGACACTACTGATGTAAGTAGGCTGATATGCTGCAATGTCAATGACACTACTGATGAAAGTAGGCTGATATGCTGCTATGTCAATGACACTACTGATGTAAGTAGGCTGATATGCTGCAATGTCAATGACACTACTGATGTAAGTAGGCTGATATGCTGCAATGTCAATGACACTACTGATGTAAGTAGGCTGATATGCTGCAATGTCAATGACACTACTGATGAAAGTAGGCTGATATGCTGCTATGTCAATGACACTACTGATGTAAGTAGGCTGATATGCTGCTATGTCAATGACACTACTGATGAAAGTAGGCTGATATGCTGCTATGTCAATGACACTACTGATGTAAGTAGGCTGATATGCTGCAATGTCAATGACACTACTGATGTAAGTAGGCTGATATGCTGCAATGTCAATGACACTACTGATGAAAGTAGGCTGATATGCTGCTATGTCAATGACACTACTGATGTAAGTAGGCTGATATGCTGCAATGTCAATGACACTACTGATGTAAGTAGGCTGATATGCTGCAATGTCAATGACACTACTGATGTAAGTAGGCTGATATGCTGCAATGTCAATGACACTACTGATGTAAGCAGCACTATCAGATAGGAACTGAATGACACTACTGATGTAAGCAGCACTATCAGATAGGAACTGAATGAAACTACTGATGTAAGTAGCACTATCAGTTAGGAACTGAATGACACTACTGATGTAAGTAGCACTATCAGATAGGAACTGAATGACACTACTGATGTAAGCAGCACTATCAGATAGGAACTGAATGACACTACTGATGTAAGCAGCACTATCAGATAGGAACTGAATGACACTACTGATGTAAGTAGCACTATCAGTTAGGAACTGAATGACACTACTGATGTAAGTAGCACTATCAGATAGGAACTGAATGACACTACTAATGTAAGCAGCACTATCAGATAGGAACTGAATGACACTACTGATGTAAGCAGCACTATCAGTTAGGAACTGAATGACACTACTGATGTAAGTAGCACTATCAGATAGGAACTGAATGACACTACTGATGTAAGCAGCACTATCAGTTAGGAACTGAATGACACTACTGATGTAAGTAGCACTATCAGATAGGAACTGAATGACACTACTGATGTAAGCAGCACTATCAGTTAGGAACTGAATGACACTACTGATGTAAGCAGCACTATCAGTTAGGAACTGAATGACACTACTGATGTAAGCAGCACTATCAGATAGGAACTGAATGACACTACTGATGTAAGCAGCACTATCAGATAGGAACTGAATGACACTACTGATGTAAGTAGCACTATCAGTTAGGAACTGAATGACACTGTTGTTGTTAAACGGGGGTGGGAGGAGAAGCGCTGCCCGCGGATCAGCCCTAAGGGGGCTCTGCCGCATGGATCTTGCTGTGGGCCATACTACCAGGGGCTTTAAGCCCGAGAGGCCACTATTGGAACCAGAGCTCAGGACTCTGGGGAGAGCATGGAGCATTGGAGCTACTAACCCAAGCCTATGGACTAGACACCGGCAACCCAAAAGTGGAATCAGGGACGGTGCTAGGACCGAGTCCACCCAGGCCACCACCCAGCAGACAAGTCCCGGGAGTGCGCGAAAAAAGAATTGGAATGAAAAAATGTTTGGGTTACTACTGAAAGCGGTCCTAGAGCAGGGAATATCCTGAAGTCTACGGAAATGGCTTGATAATTGGAGTGAGTCTAGAAGGCTTGTTTCCGAGGGCTGAATGACACTACTGATGTAAGCAGCAGTATCAGTTAGGAACTGAATAACACTACTGATGTAAGCAGCAGTATCAGTTAGGAACTGAATAACACTACTGATGTAAGCAGCAGTATCAGTTAGGAACTGAATGACACTACTGATGTAAGCAGCAGTATCAGTTAGGAACTGAATAACACTACTGATGTAAGCAGCACTATCAGTTAGGAACTGAATAACACTACTGATGTAAGTAGCACTATCAGTTAGGAACTGAATAACACTACTGATGTAAGCAGCACTATCAGTTAGGAACTGAATAACACTACTGATGTAAGTAGCACTATCAGTTAGGAACTGAATGGTGCTGATTGATCAGACGGATCCAATGAACCATGCAATCAGCCTACCTGACTCTTCTGGGTCACCCGGCCGCAGACGGTCCACTTGTTCTGATACGGGTTCAGCGAGGAGATCGGACGAACCCGACTGGTGTCAATGCCGCTGCCAGCCGACTGGTCGCTGCTGCCTCCACCGAAGGACCTTCCAGAGTGCGGCGGCGTCTGCGATATGAAGTTAGCGCCACTGCTGAAGCCACTGTGTGTCGGGCGCGGCGGAGTCTCCTGGAGGGTGGTGAACCCGGGCGGTCGGTTGCTGTCGGCGAGAGGCTTCTGCGTTGAGGCCTCTGGCTCTATCAGAGACTGGTTAGGCTCGGACCCCATGCCCAGGATTTCAAGCGATATGCCAATCAGGATCTGCTTGTCCGCCTTGGTCTTATTAATAACGTACTTAGTCAGCCTCAGAACTGTGCCAGGCAATAACTCGCCATTTTCAATCAGGTAGTTGAGCTGGGTGCCCAGCAACATGTAAGAGTGCTGCTCAACTCCGTCAGTTACAAACAGACGGTAGCGGTCCTGTCCGCCGCCAGGAACCTTGCGGTGGCCGAGCACCTTCAGCACTGGGTTCTGGTAGTCCTCGCCATTACTGAGAGCCCGCACGGAGCCGCGGCTGAGCATGCTGTCTAGGTCAGACATCAGTGCTTTGTTGACAGTAAGTGTTGGGTCAGCTTTAGCTGGTTATATCACTTATTGTTCCGCCATAGCCTAAGATATGGCTATAAGAAGTTACAGATATGGAGACTTTAGGCAAAACATATGGATATGGTTAGGCCTATGCTATGGGAATACATTTTCTATACCTAGTTCTTGTATTGAGCGATTATTAGTCCCTAAATAACTGAGACTTAAATTAAGACTTAAAAGACAATTGGCACCCTTGATTGCATGGGTGGGCGTACAGCAGTAGGCCTAGTTTAAATGAATGAATATTGAAAATTTCAAAGCTTTTGTGAGGGGGAGCTTTTAAGTCCCTTGGGTTAGAGACTTAAACGATAGGGATTTTTTGCTATCATATACACATTGTGTGATTGGAATGGTAGGGGACTAAAGTTAAGATAAATCTTTAGGGCGAGTCTCCTATCAAGAGGTAAACTGAAAAACCCTCCTATAGGGCAGCAAGCCACAAGGGTATCACCTATCCAGTTTTAGATTGGAGGCTGGGCCAAGGGGTCGGGAAAGGGGCACAAGGCGCAAGAGGACCCGGACTCAGCCAGTATCCCCGATTTGGGACGAACTCATTCCCCGGGACGCCAATCCACTGTCAGGATGAGAGCCGAGACACAGAGGCAGGGAGCTTCCAGATGAGCCTAGCAGATGGAACCGAGGACAAAGCAAGATGGACCGGGCAGGGCAGAGCTCAAAATTCCAGGCTGGTTAGAGGTGGCTTTTAGCCAGTTGGAGTGGCAGGTGCTGCCAATGCGTACATTAATGGGAAAAAAAACAATAAAAACAATGGGAGGAGCACCTGAACCCTAAAAACCCGGGGCTCAGCCTCAGGGCTGGCATGCTACTGGGCTCTAACCATACACCTTTGTGAATGGTAATTCTTTCCTGCAGGGTGGGTACGACTGGGGGGCTCAAGTCCTATTCTAGCCACACTGCAGTCCAGAGTACACACTCACAGCAGGTACACCCCCTAAACCAAGGCCAAGGGCCAAAAAGCTAATTAGAATGAAAAAGGGTTATTTTTAGAATGGGCACAGCCCCTCCAGAGCAGACCCTTAGAAAATTGGGCTAGCCAGAGCTAGGTCAATCAGATTGCGCACAACCCTTAGACAAGCTACCAGAGAGGCAGCCAGGGTAAAAACAGTCAGAGACTGTCTTTACCGGCGAGAGGCATTACTGCCCATTCCACTGACTCCCCTGAGCAGGCATATAAGTACGCGGATATGTATGCAGGCACACACTCACACAGGAGAGTATAGCCGCCCTAACTTTATTTTATTGTTAGGCATGTACACTTCACTATGCCTTGGGGGGGGGTTGGCTCTCAAGGCCACTAATTGCACAAGTAGAGCCAAGCCGAGATTCCAATTCAGCCCCAAATTAATGTGACTGCACTTGAAATCAAGCTTGGGTTGCTAGCACACCAGAGCCTGCACTAGACTGCTAGGCTATGGCCCCCCTTCATCATTCTATACTTTACTATGGCAGATTTAAGGGGGAGGCACATAGAATGCATGAGTTTGAATTTTTTATATGGAAAATATACATTATTGTATATTTATATATATGATATTATATATACATGTACCTTAGTAATCTGCACCCCTCTATATTGCATTGAATAATGGAAAAATTTCATATATGAAATTATTGCATTTTAAAAAAATATATTTTGAACTTTTTGAAATTCTATATAGGCCTATACTCATATCTTTAGAATAGGTGGCAATGCCTCCTTGCTAGGGCTTATATCTAAATAGGCTTACTTGGAACCACTTATTAGGCCCTATATTATTAATTAGGAAGATAGAATTTAATATTCTTAGCCAAATAGCTTTTTATCAATTTATCAATAGACTTTTATCTATTATTTTCATCTCATGCAATAAATATTTAGTTAGCTATCAAAATTTATCATTACTTACAAATATAAATGCACTATAATTATTGCTTAATGCTTACAATAAAATTTGTTCAATTATATCAATGATTTCTAAAAATCATAAATGTGCAACTGCTGCAGCACTGGCAAACTTGGCCAATCTAGCCAACATAAATTGTAGTAGACCAGAGATAAGTCACAAACAAAAATGCCCATCTAAAAAGAATATAGAAGTATGCGTAGTACAAATTAGATGATGAGGCATTTAGCCTTAATAAAACAGTTGTAATTAGGCCTATTCCCACCATTTACCTAGTTACATATACACACAAGTAACTTAACTCTTTAGTCTTACATATGAGTATCCAAGCCACTTATTCAAATAGGGCTATACAGGCATGGCCCTTTGAAGTATCCCTGTATAGCATATGCAGGTTTTAGTAATTCTATTCCAATAGGACTACAGAATGCAAATCTTGTTGCAAAGGCTTTGCCTATGCTTTGGCTATGCCATTATTCTAGTTATATTAAATTCAATCTTCTAAAGTGAATTTCAAAGAGTAGACCCTATTATTGAAATAGGATTGCCCTAGAGAACTCCTTTAGTTATTGCTAGATTTAGGCATATGTGCTAGTTTCATCAATTTTTAAGAGAAAGCAGCTATTTTGCTCTTATAGAATTGTTCATTAAATTCATTGTATGCAAATTTTTTAGCTAGGTCTATTGATATAAAACTTTCCAAAAATGAATATTTTCATTATGCCAGCATTTAAGAAGTTTAAAATTAGAATTAACTGTAAGATATGTGAATAACTTATGCCGCATATTATTCCATACGTTATTCCGTACATTATTCCACATGTTATTCCACATGTTACTAGGCATTTTCCACAATGTTCTGTATAAAATTTAAAAGTAATTTCTCAATATTTGATACATTTTAAATGTAAAGCAAAAGTCTATATGTATATGAGCTTGTTATACTTGCATATTTTCCTGGATTGCAACTACTACATGCCATTTGTAAAATTATAATTGACTGCAACAGCGTACTGTAGTTGCAGAGTTGTAAGTTGGGTTACAGAGTTGCATGCATAGAGGTGGGGTTATGGAAAGGTTAGAGAAAAAGAAGAGAAGAGTACTTATTAACATGGATGTATTAATGAAAGAAACACATCATACATGTACAAGGTCACTAGTAGTATTAACGTACAAAATTGTACTATACAATACAATATTATTAAGTCCTAACACCAAATAAAAAACTAATGTATCATGTATGGTTAAAATTTTGAACAAAACATACTATAATTTTTGAAAAACCCACTTTGGTTAAATTTACTGGCAAAAAATGAAAACCAAAACATTACTATGTATAATCCGTAGGAAGTAGTGTGATGCAGTTAGAATATTGGAAATAAATGGTTAAAGCCCAATTTCTTGACTTACTTAGGGGCCTAGTATTTCAGTACTTTATTTCTTACGAATCTGTTGTGCTTTTTTATTTCGCGGCATTTTTGGCCACCTGGTCTTTGCCACAATGCCAACATAGTTTGGCTGAATTTTGTGCAAAATTTAGTAGATTACACCAGATGACAAGGCAGTACTGCAAAACAGCTTGTGCAGAATAACATGCGGAATAATGTGCGGAATAACGTGTGGAATAACTTGCAGAAAATTGTGCAGAATAACGTGCGGAATACTGTGCGGAACAACATGCGGAACATGCAGAATAACGTGCAGAATAACATGCCAAATAACATGCGTAATAACATGCGGTGTATGTTACACTCATCTGCAGGATAGCCAAGAAAGCATACATGCATGTAATACGTTTTCTATTAATTTCACTGTCTTTCCATTGACTTTTTGGATAGCCATCATATTATGCCACATTGTTTGTTCCCAACTGAAATTCAAAAGCCTTTTTAATAGTCAACAAATCCTATGTGTATAGGTTCTTTGTTACTAGAAGGAAGGAAGGCCATTATTTATATAATGTATAAGTTGTATAAGTTAAAACATTGATCTATAGTGCTATAATTAGGTTAGACTCTTAGAGCCATACTGGTATTTTGAGATAAGGTTGTTTGCATATGCGAACTCAACTTTTCGATTAAGAATCGACATTGCCTATTAGAATTTGCATAAGATCGATAAAATAATTATAAATAATTATATAAAATTTTACTATAAATTAAATTTTCGCCAGAGAGGCACTACTATAAACAACTTTTAAGTGCAATAAAATACCTTTGTCTAAACAATGTCAAAAAAAAATAATTTGCGTTTCAACTCTGCATTTTCATGGTGTTTGTTTTGTTAAGACGGTATTACTGGGTGTTGGACATTTCTTCTGAACATTTACATTTCGTCCGGGTGTGAAGTAAAAGTGAAAACCAAGACTTAATTTGTCCGGTGCTTTTTCTGCTTTCTAATTAAAGTAGCGTTACGACAATCTACCGAAGTTAAAGTTCAGCTATTAGCGTGCAAAATGAGCACATGATGATGTACATTTGGGGCCTATAATTTTGTTGTGATTTTAAAGCGAGAAGATTGCGACGCTAATCGAAACGACTTTACGAATATGTATAATAATTGTATGAATATTCGTATGTCGGATTTCGTTTACCTCCGGGAGGTGATAGTACATTACGCCGGCAAACACTTTCACATGACATACTGTATAACCAAGGACTACTGGACTAGAAGGACGCAATAACACTTGCAAATGGTGCAAAATAGTTGAAGGCCAATTATTCTAGCTGTATCTCCGAATCGATTTGCATGTAGAAGGTTACTTTTTTCATTAGATTGTTAAGAAATTTGTCCCCTATCGAGTAAGTCATTTAGTTCAGCTCCCACTAGATTTAGATGCAAGAAAATGATCCTATACAATGTCCCAGTGAAAAAAATGATATGGATTCCATGTAGATTTTTCATATGAAATCCATATGTGCATTTGTCTCCGTCCATCCATGTGGAATCAAGATATGGATTCCACATCGAAGATCCACATGGAAGTAATTATGTATTTCACATAGAATCCACATTGTCATTGATTAGCAGCCATTATACTGGTTGCCATAATAAATTGTTGCATCTTAAATCTCAAAATATTACCAGATCTTAAAATTTCATACGAACCCCAGATCTCAATACCATATAAAAAAACTGAAACACAGAAAAACACTAAAGCCAAAAAGTATTTCTGCACAAAAATATATTCAAAAAGGATGCCTCAATAAGTAAGGTGTATTTATGTACAGTAGTAAGTCACTGGCACACAAAGAATAAACACACTGATGTAGATATTGATACCTTTAGAGTTGCGCATATGATATAATATATAATTTGAAACTGACATTGTCATTTGTCAATAGCATTAATTAACAATATTATTTTATAATGCACCAGAATTAGAACACTCAGAAACAAGCTGCTGCTAATTGCCAGAATGCTGCTTCTTCAGGTCAGGTGAGAAACCTTAGAAAAGAAATGAGTTAAATTACAGAATTTTATTAAGTATCTGTGGATAACAGATAAATGTACATTTTGATGACAGAAAAAAATCAGTTTGTAACTAAAACTTACCACTGCTTCACAAAAGGTAGCATTCTGGATATTAAATTCAAATTCCAAGTAGCTTTGCTTGCCTCTTGAAAGGCAAGACTAAGGTGATACTCAAGTTTCAGGATAAGCCACGTGATGTTAGGCATAAATAAAACAAAAAAATAGTTCTTGCCAATTGATAAATTCTTAAAGATTGATAAATTATATTAGTATACTTTTAAGGATGAATACTTAATAAAGACTATTTCAAAAGTAACAAGGCCTAAGTCAATAAATAGAAATACCAATAAAATAATGAGTACAGACATTATTATTATATATGTTTATAGATTTAATTTTTTTATTTTAAAATTGGTTCTAGACCATATAGTTTTTAGGCAAAACAATGCAAGTTCCATTTATTTGCTAGTATGATAAAACATTAGGCCTAAGTCTAAATAGGCATTATGCCCCATGGCTATTAAATTCTAGACTTGGCCTAGCCCTACATCTGATCAAATTTACAATAATCATTATTTATTCATAATAACAACCTTAGCTGCTAGGCTAGTTATGCCAAAAGCAAGTTGCAAGTATAATATAATTGCAAAGAATTTATTTATTAGATCTAAAAACATTGTTTTTAAAAATGCAACAAGTCCAAAAGATGCTAACAGGCTTTCTTGCAGAAAATCATAATTTAATAGATTTAACTGAATAGCTAGATTAACTACTCAATTCACAAAGTCAAGCTACCTAACCTTAATTAAAATAGAAAGACATAACTTGATAGATATGGCTTAAAATAGGCCTAATAACCATACATATAAACAGATAGGTAGGACTAAGAGGAAATTATGAGCTTCTGTAGGCCTATTGAAGTTAAAAATGAGTATCTAAACTATGGGCATGGCCATGGGATTCCTAGAAATTGGATAAATAATTTTATCATGAATTTTACTAAAAGTAGCCTATCTATGAAAAAATACCGATTTATCTAATTTTGAATCCCATGGAGGCCATGGCCTTATAAGTGTTGCCTATAGGTTAGGCCTACTAAAATTTATAAGGTGCTTAAATAGCCATAAACAAGGCAATTTATCTTTCAAGGCCTTGAACCAAGACATTGACGAATAAAAATGAAATAAATTTAATTTTAAAAAGCACGAAACATTTTTTACTGTCCACTTCTATTTTGTCTATTTTAACAAACAGCGTCTAATTTTTCGAATATAATTCAGCTTAAAGTTATTAAGTTTTACTTAAAAGCACATAAATATAATAATTAATTAAATTAATTTTATAAAAACATCTGAATGTAGTATATCTCAGTTTTTTATCGAAGTGGATTCCATGTTGAATCAATATACGCGTATTTCTGATGAATTCCTTGTAAAATCCACATCTACATTAGGATAGTAAAAATAGAAAATTAATGCATAAAAAATACTTTGCATACCATTATGTAATCTTTAATTCATTAATTTGCAAAAATAAAAGAAACGTTTAAATTCCACATGGCCACGTGGAACCCACGTGGAATCCATGAATCATTTTTCACTGGGGTAGAACACCCGGCCTATATTTTGGGGCGTTTGAATCTTCAAGCAACAATTAATTAGTAGCTATAACCAATAGTCTGGTGCAATTTTTTGTGAATTTACGCTCGTTGTAAAAGCTAATAACTGTAATAACCTAATAATACGACTAAACCACAACATTAGCTAAGTGTTTATGGTTACATACCGCAATTTTTTGGAAGAAATAAGAAACAAATGACTGCAAATATCAAACATCATGTTAAAAATCATCGAATAATTTTTCTTGGTAGCTATAAAATTTATACGACAACAAAAATCGGCCTTCAACTTTTTTTACACAAATCGAGAGTGTAACGTCCTATAACGAAGTGTTCATATACATGTAGTGGTCCTTGCACATAACCTGTAGGATGTAAACAGCTAACGGCCCTGAATTTAACATGAGGCCCTGAGGCAAACATGTACACACCTCAACTGAGAAGTGAATAGACTTCAGGTATCCATATGCTTAAGTCGGCAGACGACCGCGGCCGGGGCGGTGTCGGCGTACTGATCCGACCGCGCCTTCGGCAGAGCGTGCACTGCGCTTCGTTGTCGACGCGACTGATGCGGGTCGACCCTGTGCCTGCACGCCTGCTGCACCCGGCTTTTCTGCGCGTATGCACCCACAGCTGCTCACCCCGAGGAGGCGATCGTGCCTTCTTCGACTTCCTGGCTGGGCAGCTGGAAGAGGTGCCAAACCGCGACACGCTGGCGGTGCTCGGAGACCTGAACGCAGTTCCACGGAGGTCCGAGCGCTCGCCCTTTGTCGCGGGACGCGAGAACGCCAACACCGATGCACTGGAGGACCTGCTTGACAGGCTGGATCTGGTGTCCGCAAACACCCAGTTCCCTGCCCGCCTGGTTACCTTTGCGTGCTGCTAGAGAAGGCGACAAAACGCACGCGGGCGGAACGCCACGAGGAGACTGGCGCAATTCGATCATGCGCTGGTTCGCACTCGCGAGCGCCGCCGCGTCACCAACTGCGACACCATGGCTTCGCTGGCTCTCCGGTCAGACCATCAACTTCTGCTCTGCGACTTGCGGCTCCAAGACCAGCTCTATCGACAGATAAAGCACTGGCTCTGTCGAACACCCGCGTGAAGCGTCAATCGCGGGCGCCTTCGTCGGCGCGCTTGGAGAGCAGCGCGAGGCGGAGTATTCCGACATCAGCACCGCAGTTAGAGCCGCTGCGGAGCAGACAGTCCCGCAGATGCGGCCAGCACAAAAATCGCTGCCTGTCTGGCAGAGCGACCCGACCATCAAGCAGGCGCGGCTCAACATCGAGCAACTCCGCAGAAACCGTCCCACGGGCGACGCTGCAGACGCGTTTGAGCACCTTCTAGACGAGCGGCAGCAGGCCGCTGTCGACGACGCCATTAGGTCCATTACTGCAGCCGGCCCCGACGTGAAGAGCCGCGCAGTGTGGACGGCCGTCCGGACTCTGACGGGGCGCAGAAAGCGCGTGGCGCTGAACCTGGCCGGCGACACCCCAGAGGAGCGCAGGAATGAATTGCGCGACTTCTTCGCCGGCATCGTGAACGCGCCTGCGTCGCCGCTGCCCGCCAGCTTTGCGCTCCTACTGGACACGCTGCTCCCAGCTGAGGAGGACTTCTGCACCAGACCATTCACCACGGAGGACGTTGTGCTGTTCGCTCGGAAAACATCAGGCGGCAAGGCGCTCGGCCCTGACGGCTCCGCTGTGTGGCCTCTCAGGTCACAGGCGTCATAAACCGCGTGCTGGCCGGCGCTCCTGTGCCCTCCGAGTCGACCGTCGCGCACATTGTGCCGATCCTGAAGAAGGCAGGGACAACGTGGAAGGAAGACCACCACGGGATCTCGATGATGTCCTGCACAGCGTAGCTCTTTAACCGGCTGCTGCTCGATCGTCTGCAGCCGGTGCTGAACCCGTACCTGCAGAACGAATTCCGGCCGCAACGCGGTACAGTGACACAGATCCTCGCACTCCGCCGTGTCATCGAGGTCATCGCCGTGTCCCCTTCGTCCTTCGAGCCTACCGGGTCCCGCAGCAGCTAATCGACGCGATACTCGAGCTGCTGTGGTGACGGCGGACGGCCTGTCTAACCTGTTCGACACTTCGTCAGGAGTTCTGCAGGGCGACACACTAGCGCTCCTCTTCGTGCTGCTGCTTGACTGGGTGCTTCGGACCGCACTTCCCTCGGCTGACGACGGCTTCCTGCTGCGCAGACACATCGGTCGCAGTCACGGCGAAAAGCGCCTGAGTGTGCTTGGATACGCCGACAACCTCGCCCTCCTGTCCTCGTCCGTTGAAGGCGCCCAGCGCCAGATCGACAGGCTGGTCGAGATGGCATCGAGAGTCGGTCTGGTTGTCAACACGCTGAAGACCCAGGTGCTGACTGTGCCGGCCGACATCACAGCGGACCTGACATGCCACGGTGCAGACGGGCAGACGACCAAGCTCGCACGCTGCCAGCGGTTCACCTACCTCGGCGGTCTGGTGTCCCACGTGGAGGAAGACCTCCGGCGGCGCAGAGGACTTGCCTGGGCTTCCTTCCGTTCGATCCGGGCCGTCATCCAGTCTAAAGCGCTGCCCGACCGCCAGAGGGCTCGGCTGTGGCAGGCGGTGGTCGAAACCGTCCTGCTATATAATGCTAAGACATGGACGCTGACGACTACGCTGGAGCGGCAGTTGGACTCGGTGTATTCAGGGCTGCTCCGTGCAGCCTTTCGAGCTGACGAGGGCGTCGGGACCGAGGCCCTGTACGATCGGGCCTAGCTACAACGCCCGTCCACCATCCTGCGTCGGCGGCGACTTCAACTGGCGGGCTACGTGATCCTGGCCGAGGGCTACTGCGCCCAACCCGTTCAAGATGTCCTGCTGCTCACCTTGCAGGGCCCGTTCAGGCGGGGTCAGGCCCAAACCCGTCGATACGTGGACTGCCTGCTGTGCGACGCTGGGGCGCCCGACACTGCCAACGGGGCGGACTTCGTCCGCTCTCAGGCTCAGCGGCGTGCCCTCTGACGCAGCCTGCTCTAACTGCGGCCTTGCATGCGGGGCTGCGTAATTTGTTGTTGTTGTTGTTGTATGCTTAAGTGCTTGTATTTGGCCTTTATGGGCCGTACAATGAATCACACTAAGCCATCAGTAGGCCAATGTGGCAGGAACCCATATGTAACACGCGGGATTGAACTCAGGGACATTGGTACTCGAGAGAATTACACTTGTGGAAGCGCCTAATCCCCAGCGCTATAGTCTGCAACTTATTCCATTTATATGTAGTACATCAACTGATATTTCGGCGCATATATGCATTGATACAGACACAATAGAAGTGAAGTTTTTCAAGGTTATCAACTCCTTAATGTCATTGTACCTCGTATATCTATTTCTGCATTGGTTTAGATGATGTTTATATACGAGCGTATACTCACAGGGAGCAGTAGCAGTTGGATTCCAGATCAAGAAAGGCACATTTTTACTTGGTCTTCAACTGATTAACAGTGTGTTATCTCGTACATTTACTATGACCCGCACCACAATAAGGTTAATATCGGTGGATTTATTATATTAGATTAGTCTTTGGTAATTTCAGTTCGGACGTCACGTCAAACAATTAGCCTACTTTAGTCTGCTCGAATCGCACGTTGAGATACTTTGTGATCTCCTCACGCAGGTAGTACTGACGTCTATCTTGCTTGTCGGCCTTGTCAGGATGGTAGTGCGATAGGGCCACCATCAGGCGCTTTCTAAGCGGAAGATCCGCATCTGGCAGCTTGTTGTCTCCAATGGAGTACACCTTATAGATGTGCTCAAGAAAGTGTTCAATGCCGCGATCGTAATTGGTCTTGATGTCGGCCAGAGTACCGTCTGACTCCAGAACTTTGCGCAGCTCAGCGTCGTGACGCTTGGCCCCGCGCTCCTGAAGGATGCGCAGTCCCCGCTCCGCTGCGGCGAACCAGTTCTCAGAGCGACAGCCGATTTCGTGTTCACCCGTCAGGTGGCAAAGTATCAGCTGAATGCAGCGCTTGAAAAACTTTTCGGCTGAATTTTCAGCGTTGAAAACATTCAAGTAGAGACTGCCGATGTCGGAACAGATCTCCGCCTCTAGAACAATGTCTATGCCATCTTCCGAGATTAGGTTGAGGGCAGCCTGTGTTTCCAGAGAAAAATGTTTTTGGTTATGCTTTAGAACAATGAATTAGCTATGAGTGTATAAGACCTCAAATTCGATGTTAACCCTACCCTCAGGTGGTCCATGGCAAGCAGAGCTTCGTCCGTCATTTGCGTCGCGCTGTTCTCGCCCAGATTCTGACAGAATGCCTTGCCTCGCTCCAGTTCAACCCTGCTGTGGAACACGGCCTCCTGGATGCGCTGATCTTCGCGCAGAGTCTCGAGCTCGCTGTGCAAACAATCAAAGGCATCGTCGGTTGCATTCCGACTAAGAACTCGTTCGGCCTCCTGTATGGGAAAAGGCATCTTAGCAATGTAGCTGTACGCAAGGCCGTAGTTGAGCTTCTTGTCCAGAGAAACCGACAGGTGCAATAGCCGATTGGCGTAGTCAATAAAGACACCGGCGACCACTTCAAGGTACTCAATGTTGCTAAAGCTGTAGCGACCAATCACGTTGCACACGCGGGCAAGATTGTCCACCAGAGCCTGGTCAGTCTCAAGATTAAGTGTCAGACTGTACATGTCCAGCAGGTCTTCCGGGAACTGCTGGACGAATCGCTGGCGCCAGCGCTCGCCCTCGCTGCCAGCCGACTTCGTCCACAGAGTAGCCTGGCGCCACGCCTCCGAGAAGTAGGCCAGGCTGGAGTGCAGGTGGTCCCAGGCTCGACTCCGCTGCTGATTGGTCCACTCAGCCAGACAGAGCTCCTTGTGCGCCACGCCGCAGTTCTTTCTGCACAGGCCCCGATCCCTGGCCGACGTGGCCGTCTCCAGGCCGAGTTTGTAGCAGTCCAGAGCCGACCACAGGTGGCGCCGCTTGTCGGCAACGCGGCTAGAAGCTTTCGCGCTCTTGAAATGAGCGTTGCCACTCTGTCGGTGCTGCTCGCTGGTGCTGCTTGCTTTGGACATGTCTCTGGGTATCCTAGGCTAGAGATTATAGGGCGCAGAAGTGTGTATTTTTTAACATACGCTTGAATTCGCGTCTTTTTAAGCTTGTCAAGAATCCAGGAGATAAATTCCAGTTTGTATTTCCTGCACCATTTAATATCCAACTAAAAATGTACAGATGCCTTCCAGGGTTGAGCAGTGGCACAGGAAATTTTGGTACCTTGTTTAGGCATTCTAATCGTTCTAACCATACTTAACTTTATCGACCAATTATTATACTGTACTTTTTTAAATACATGACTGTACTGCTGAGTTCGCTTCGTTTTTTGTCAGGTATGCTCAAATGAGTTTGCTGTACTGCTTTTTGCGTACTGCAACTCGATGCCAATTATCAGCACACAAAGCGCGTCTCTCTAATAAGGCTTCTATTTTTAGACATGAATCTATCGGGGCATTAAGACTTTTTCTATTTCTCCATTGCCAAGAGAAGTGTCTGGATGGCGTGAATGGGTCTCACCAATTCACACTGGCTGTAGATTGAGTTTGGAAGAGTTCCCATAAGGTAATTAAAAACTATTTCGGCGAATAGGATATATTTTAGATTTTGTATATGGATTGGCAAATGTCATTTCGACAAAACAATTTGTTTTTTACGGCAATTAAGCCCTGTCCTGATTACAAATGGTTTTATACATACTGTATATCGCTAAAAGAAAGTTAGCGGTAATCAAGGCTTTTTTATTGGAAATGGAAAAGCTGAAATTTTTTCATCCTTCTTGACTTCGCGGATAGAACTGGAACCAGCAGTTGCTATGGCAAACTTAGCGTGACACGTTTATTTGCCACATCCTCTTTTTCTTAGTCTTACTTCTCTTAATAACTAAAAAATAGAATGCCAAATAAATTCTAAGCTACCTGTACATAGTAAAATAAATTTACACGTGCTGCTGTGTGCACTGCAGTAATTCTTTAGGCCCCTATAAAAAAGTTTTTCCAAACATCAAGCATTTCTCCGAAAGTGGTCAGCTTGCTTAAAGTCAACCCTCTCCAAATTTTAAAATTAAAGTCTTCTTAACTGATGTCCCCCTCTGCTATCTTCCAAAAGATGTGAAACGCAAAAGACCTCAGAGCAGAGACAGCAATTGTTGCCATTGACAGTTGGTATAGTTCACTAGAAATAAATAATAGAAACGTAACGCAATTTAGACTTTAGGCTGAGAAAACCGAATTTCTACTAAATAAAAAATGTGTAACTTGATAGCGACTTTATTTACTGCGCAAAATGGCATGCTAAAACAATATAGTAAGGGGTGCAGTCAGCTCAAGCTCTGGAGAGCAGTCCAGCCCCTTGGACCAAAAGGCCCAAAGGATATCTTAAGGAGAGGTCTCAGAAAAGTGAAGCTGAGCGGTTTATTTAATGAAAAATGTGTTAAAGTACATGTAGACACCATGGTGTGGCTTGGACTCTTCTTACGAATGAAACTACATGTATAAATACATTGCCTGCAGGGCCTCATGCGTCGTAGACTGCATCCGGATCCCTGGACCAACTATAGAATTCACCCTTGTATCATACAACGTCTATATTTAAAACAGTATAGATCGAGTTTTAAACGATTGTTGCAAGGTAACTACATAAATACTTAAATTACATGCATGTAGATTTTGCAGGTTAAAGCCTTAAAAGCGATTTGCAATATAGTCGAGTGTTACATCCTGATCCAACGGTAACTTCTAGTTTGTCCTTGGGGTATATGTAATTACCTTCTGTCTTGTCAGCAAACACAGTATAAGTAAAGGTTAATAGCTATTAAGGTTTCATAAACAGTCGTAGTGCTATTGATTATAATTACTAGATCTAAAATTTATGGTATTCTAGATCTGAATAAATAGTAGGAAATATATGAGATGTATATTGCATGGATACATGTGCCTACTGAGTAGTAGAAGTACGAGTAGTCTTGATCATTTTATCCCGCAGTGCTGCTGCCTACTCTCGTTCAACCGCTGAGCCGGCCGGAGCCATGGCCTTGACCTCCTGGGCGTCCTGCATCAGGGCGCAGAGCGGACAGCACAGGTGCGCCAGCAGGTCGCTGACGAAGCGGCCGGGGATGCCCTGCTTCTCGCGGATCTTGCCGCGCACAATGGCGCCGAGGCAGGGCGACACGAACAGGTAGCCGATGCCGCAGAGCAGGCAGCTCTCCTGCACAGCCTCCGCATTCTTGCCGAAGGTGTAGCAGGGAACCAGATAGGTGACGATGCACAGGCCTGCGACAGGGGAGGGTCAATAATTTGATTTGTTATAATAGCTGCATTCATTTTGACTTGGGCATCTTCCATAGTGGTTATAGAGCGTCGGACTCACGACTGAAAAGTCGGAGGTTCGATTCTTGATCCACTTAGCTCTTCATTGCTTCAGTTCACCCAGTTGTAAACTTGGTAGCGGCATTAGCTGGGCTAATGTAATTAGTTAGAAATCGTTTCGTTGATATTACATGTACAAGTTTTGTACTGTAAGACAATACATTCCAATATGTTCCAATAAGACAATATGTTCCATCGTATAGCGTTCGCTGCTTGAGCCAAGTCATTAAGTAAAAACGGGACATTTTATTTTCTTCCGATTAAAACCTGCGATTTTTTTGTGTTTGAAAAATATACCGTCTACTTATTTCGCTTTTGAAATTTTTTAGCGTAAAGCGAACCTTAAATGTTTTTCCGAGAAATACCATTTTATTTAATTAGATACTTAAAAAGATTTATGAAGTCGTTTTAGAGCTTTTTTATTTAAAACGTTAAACAGCAGCTTCTCCTGACGTATTTGTCAGTTCACTGCTTTTCAACCATTTTCAACCAGCCATTTAAACAAAGTACAAGACTCGGATCTGAAGTGTTATTTGGTTTAGATTGATTTCTTCATTTTTTTTTAATTTTGAAAAAATCCCTTCCCTAGCTGGCTTTTTGCTTCAAAAGTCCAACAATTTTTCATTGTAAATGTTGTGTAGCCAAGGCTTAAAGTTTTCCAGTTGAGTTGAAAAGTAAAGTGCTAGGTGCGCACAGTTGCTTTATTTATATTTTTTTATTGAAGAAAAACTACATAATCGATATTTTAACTACACTAGAAAAACTGCACGATCGATAAATTCAAGAGCTAGCGATATCACGTGATTAATAATACATTATACGGATAATTTATCAACTACTCTACTTAAAGTGGTAGTATAAGTAATAGACAATAATAATAATATAGGTAGCATTTACGTTATAGTAGAAATATTCGTAAAATATTCTCTATCATTAAGTTGGTCTGTCAGGTTACACGACACAACAGTCAATATAGACCATCCATATCGCTGCAATTGCCAAACCAACTAACAAACAGCTTGTTGATAACGTAGCTCATATTTAAAATTAACCGGAAGCCGGAAATGAAGTATATTAGTCGGATCGCAGGTGCATAATTTATACCTTTTTGCGACCTAGTTTGCCAAAAAATTCAATCAATTTTGCCCAAGAAGAATGCTCATATATTCATAAGTTCAGGAGTGCATGTGTACGCACAGAGACATTTAGCCACTGAAATGAAGAAAGAGGTCAGTTGGTTGTCATGCAGTCAAAGATGTCTACCAATTGGTAGACATACCACTACCAGCTCTAGACACGTTTGAATATTGGTTCACCCACGGAATGCACTTCTGCTGGGTGATGACATGCATTCATCAAGGCCTCTACCTCTCGTTTGAGCACTGGCATGCGATGCTGTTCCATCGTATAGCGTTCGCTGCTTGAGCCAAGCTTCAGTTGGATTGGACTTCACGTTGAATGGCTGTATCCTTCGTAAAAACCCACCACCACCACCCAGTTGTAAGGTCCACACTGGGCCATTTTTGCTCTTTTCATGTCTATTGTCTCTGGTGCTTAGTTTTTCTATGGGCAAACTATAGGTCGCAGTTTTGGCAAAATTCAATGTAGTTTTCGGACATATTATAGTCTATATGGCTCAAGCTGGGGTCGTAATGGACATCGGATATGGTCCTTGGGTACGAGTTTCCGCGGGCCGAATGATCGGTATAGCATGCTCTCCAGAAGTCGGAATTTCCTCGTATTGCGTTCTTGAGAGCATGCTAAATGCACTTGCGATACGGCAAATATACGAGCGTAAGTTCCTTACTGGCAATCAGGGGCGTCGCCACCGGGGGGGGGGGACAGGAGGGACATGCCAATGCTTTGTCCCCCCACTCCACTTTTGTTGACCTGTGATGGAATCAATAACTTTGCTTCAGGGCGACAAAAAAGGTGCCTGCGGCGCTTGACTTACTTGACTTAGCTGCAGGGCTGTCCCGGAGGGGACACAGCGGGAAGGCGCGGGCGCCCATTCCGCTAGTCCCTGAACGGCCGACGCGTCGCTATGGACGGAGGGTTGGCGCCGCCCAGGGAGGTCCCCCAGTGTCGCCAGCAGCTATGGTGCTCTCTGGAAAGGAGAGTTCAGCCCTGCGGGTGGCCCGAAGGTAGCGCATGAGCTGATTAAAGTTTTCGGGTTTGCACGCTTCAGTAATAGATGTGTGTGGCCCGAGGTAAGTGAGTCTGGCCCGCGTGAAGGCGGGACAGATGCTGACGAAATGCTCAGCGGTTTCGTCACCTGAGTTGCAGAAACTGCAGGTGGCGTTGGTGGCGTTGCCCTGCAGGTACTGGTGCCTGGAGAAGCAGCCGTGACCAGAGAGGGTCATGGTGGCAGCCCGGATGTCTCTGCGCGAGAGGCGCAAGAGGAGCTTCCGGAGCTGGTGAGAGGGCTGAGGGACAGCGCCTCTGGATTGCCTGCAGTTCGTGCGGTTCGCCCAAGTCGAGCGGTGCTGAGTCCTGATCCACGCTTTGATGCGCGAGTCGATGACACAGCCAGGAATCGGGACAAGAGGTTCGGGGCCGAGAGAGGAGCCGGAGGCACCAACTTTTGCAAGGGTGTCAGCCAACTCATTTCCTCGGATCCCCACATGCCCCGGAACCCACTTAAGGGTAATTTTGTTGGCGGAACCCAACACATTGAGGAGTTTGATACAGTCAAGGACTGTAGCAGAGTTGGTGCTGCAGCCACTGATGGCGTGCAAGGCAGCTTGGCTGTCCGAATGGAAAATGATGTTCTTACCAGTAACGCCAGTGGCGAGAAGCTCTGCAGTGCAGGAGCTGATGGCCAGAACTTCATTTTGGAAAACACTGGAGTTGACCCCAGTGTATTGAGCGTGGGTAGCGATGACCCTCCCGTTCAGAAAGATTCCAACACCAAAGCCGGTGTTGGCTGACTGCTTAGAACTCACCTAAGCAATGAAGCTCACCAGGGTTCCAATGGTCATTGATGTTACCGCGCGAGTCGATAGCTACGGAGTAGCGCTGTCTCAGGTTGAGCGTTGAGGCAATGCCATCGGTGAAGACGCGATTGGCCTGACACTCGTTGAGAAAGTTGAGGCACAGATCGCTATGCGGGACAAGGTTCCGCTTAGCAGGTGCTCTCATGTAAATGAATTTGACGCCGGCATCAATTAGACGCCGCGTCGTTCTAGCCGCCTCACCCCTGATGAAGAGGTCAAGAGGGAAGATTAAGAAAGGCCCCCATGCCAGCAAAGGGCGTGGACCTGGTGGCGTTGCAGATGAGCCTACACGCTCTGCCTTGGATCGTGTTGAGCAGGTCTGCATGGCTTTTGACCTGGGTAGCGCTAACCCAGACAACAGAGGCGTACGTAATGGCAGGTCTAACTACGGAAGTATAGATCCACCAAAGCCGCTTTGGGGATAGACCCCAAGAAGTGCCAAGTGCTCGTCGGAGCTGGGCCAGGATGGCTGAGGCACGCTTAGCTTTTGCTTTCACGTGGAAGGACCAGTTGAGCCGGTGGTCAAGTGTGACCCCGAGACATCTGGTCTGGTGCGCGAAGGCAATATCTCTGCCGTAGAGCTGCAGAGGACGTATGTTCCAGCGTAGTCTGCTGGTAAACATAATGGCAACGGTTTTGGGCTCAGAGAGTTCCAAACCATTGTCATTGGCCCAGGATTCTGCTTTGCGGATAAAGCTCTGCATCAGATCCCTGAGCGTGCTGGGAGACGGTCCTGCCACAATGGCCGTGACGTCATCAGCATACCCGACTTTGAAGACGGGGTCAGGTCGGGAGTCACTCAGAAGAGCGTCCATGACCAGGTTCCAGAGCGTCGGGGTGAGGACTCCGCCTTGGGGTCCACCCTTACAGACTCTGGTGGAGGCAGTTTGCCCAAGAAGTTGGGCAGTGACCGTACGGTTGGAGATCATGTACATGATCCACCGTATGAGGGTAGCATGAGCTTTGCGATTTTGAAGGGCCCTCTGAAACGCTTCAAAGATAACGTTGTCGAAGGCGCCAACAATGTCAAGAAAGAGAGCCAGGGCGTAACCGTCACCCAGTACCGCCCGTTCAATCTTTTCGACAATCGCATGCAGGGCGCTGTCAGTCGACCTCCCGGTACGGAAGGCGTGCTGATTATTGCTGAGGGGCATCGCTGTCAGCT
The DNA here is from genome assembly GCA_002269645.1 of Macrostomum lignano. Taxonomy (NCBI): domain Eukaryota; kingdom Metazoa; phylum Platyhelminthes; family Macrostomidae; genus Macrostomum; species Macrostomum lignano. The sequence goes on from NIVC01002391.1 coordinate 57,482, forward strand.
CGCAGGAGAGCAGCCGCCAGAGAATAAGCCTCTCAGTGAGCTTAAGCATTGCTGACGTTAAGCTAATTGGCCGGAAGGCCTTGACGCTTTGGTAGTCACCCTTCCCAGGTTTGGGAATAAAGACTACTCGAGCTTCAGTCCAGCTTTTGGGAACGTATCCCAGCTGGATAGAGGCCCGCATAAGATTGCGGGTGAGTCTCAGGAACGAGGGTATCTTGGCTGCTTCACGAAGGAGAACAGGGTAGATACCATCAGGTCCAGGAGATTTGAAGGGTTTGAAGGTTCTGACCGCACGAGCGATTAGGTCTTCAGTGACAATGCCCGCCGCTAGGGTGGCTCCATCCATCGAATGGTTGGGCTCCGGTCTAGCAGTAGGTACCCTCGGGAAGAATGTGCTAAGCATATGCTGAAGCACTTCTTCAGGGTCTTTAGTAAGAGAGCCATCATCTTTTTTGATCATGGCTAATTTGGACATTTTGTCCATTGTAAGGGCCTTGACAAGCCTAGAAGTAGGTCTGTCTTGATCCAATTCATTGCAGAATTGGCGCCACTTACATTCCTTGGCCTTGCGCACTTCAGATTTGAAATTGCGGGAGGCTTGCCGGAAAAGCTCCATGTCCTCCGGGTTTCCGGTCTTCATGGCACGGCGATGAAGGCTTTTGGCCTTCCGCCTGAGTTTCCCCAGCTCCGGGTTCCACCACGGCGCCGAGGTCTTGCCTCTGTAGGCGCGAGCAGGACAAGCCGCTTCGTAGGCTGCAATAATGCAACCTGTCAGCGTCTCAGCCATATGATCCACATCCTCGCAGGTCTCAATCGGACGTAAGTCCGTGAGTTCCTGCAGGTGCAGATCAAGGGTAGCCTTGTAGGCCGCCCAATCAGTGTTGCGGATATTGCGTCTCCAAGTGATCGGAGACTGGGTTTTAGTGTCCGCGATATTAAAGGCGATAAAGCAGTGGTCAGACAGGGAGGGCTCCTCAGACCAGACTCTCCACTCCTTGACTCTGTCAAAGAGTCTTGGGGTAACGAGTGTGGCGTCGAGGACCTCGGTCCATCTGCCATTATTAAAGGTAGGAGTGCTGCCGCGGTTGCAGAGCATGAGGTTTGTGTTAGAGATGAGGGCCAGAAGCTCCTCTCCTCTAGTGTTGGTATCTTTGCTGCCCCAGTGCTTGTGGTGCGCGTTGAGGTCGCCCCCTAAGCACAGCTCAGCGTTCTGGGACTCGCAGTACTGCGCAAGGCGCAGTAAACTCTCGGGAGCAGGGTCTCTGTCGCCTGGGATATAAACCGAGGCAACAAGACACGTACGCGGAGAGAAATGATTAGATTGGATGACGCAAAGGTCTCCATCAGAGAATCAGTCCTCAGCCAAGCCTGGAGATGGCTAGCAGCGAGGATAGCCGCTCTAGGGCGGCTGTTCCCCGGGCCACACACATAAAAATCAGAGTAGCCAGAGGGAATGTTGGGCAACTTACCGTTGCGCATCCAGGGTTCCTGGATCAGGATGAGGCCTGGCCTGTACAGCTCAGCAATCTTCATCAGATTTACTGACGCAGATACGCAATGCTGTAAATTTATTTGCAGACAGAATGTCGCTCCTTTGGCAGCGTGGAGCTTAGTCATACTGTATTAAATGCAATATCTGGCTAGAGCCCAGGGCCATCAAGGAGACTTGGACAACAGATCGTCCTCGTCCCAGGCCGCTGGGGCTTGACTGGGAGATGGGAGTTGGTCGACGTCCATGGCCTCCTCACCCCCACCGGCCCCCCAGCAGAGTCCTCAGGCTCCGATGACAGGATGGAGGAAGCTTCCTCACCTGCATCTTTACCTTCAGACCCCACCAAGGTGGCCGAGGAGAGCTCGGATTCCGAAGACCCGGCCTCGTCCTCAACTCCTTCTCCGACTGGCAGGTTTGGTTCCCGGGGCTTGGCCGGAGCCGTTACCGCGGTCGCCGAACTGCTGCTAGCAGAGGGGCGAGATGCAGCTTTGGCTTTGGGATCGGCTTGCGCCTTTCCTTGGGCCTTAGACTGCGCCCCGCTCTTGCCGGAGATGCCGGGGTTGGCAGTAGCCTTCCCTTTGGCCGACTTTCCTCGGCGCAACTTGAGCTTGAGGGCACCCAGCTGGAAAGAGGATCCATTAGGGTACCGACTCGCCCAAGTGCTGGAAAGGCCGAGGACAATTGAGTTGCCCGTCTCCCCCCTGCGGACTTTACGGTGATACACCAGTCCACTAGCAGGGAGGTCGGGGTTCAGACGCAGTAGGACCCGGCGAATAACGTCTGGTCCAGCTGCGGTGCTCTTAGCAGGGACGAAAACCACATAGGGTATCGTCTTTGGACGCTGGCCCTCGCGAAGAAAAAGAGCTCCGCCAAGGTCAGCATCCAAGGAGACCGTCGGTAGCCGCTGGAGCAGCCGCCGAGCGTCCTCCTCGCTGCTAGGAGCAATAAGAACGAATGTGCTTCGCAGCACCATCCGCTCAACGCCGATGGAGATTCCCTCCTCGACAGTCAGCTCAATCAGATAGGAGTCAACAGCACTCCACACTTTTTGAAGCTGATCAGTGGTCCAGTCCTGGTCGCGACCTTGGATGATCACTCCCGGGATTTTGGCCTTGGCCTTCGCCGCAAAGGTAGCTCCCGAAGGAACCTCCTTGTTGGCAGTGGCCATTTGTTGCGCCGTGGTTTCGGCCTCAGCAGCCGCGGCAGCAGCTCCAGGGAGCGCCGCCGCTGAACTACTGGAGCTTCCACCGGCCGGCCCGCCTGGTTGCCTTGGGACTCCAGTCGCTTCAGCATCCATGGTGGACGCCGCCGCTTTGGCCCCCGCAGCTCCCTTCTTGGCCTGCCTTTTGGCGCGTTGTTTAGCGCGTTTGCGCTCAAGCCGAGCCCGCTGAGCTTCATCGGATCTGCCAGATTTGGCCGGTCCTTTAGGCTCAGAGCTCGCGGTTCCCTTAGATCCACCAGCGGAGCTGGCAGGTCTTAGGGTATTTTGAGTTTGGTAGCTCTGGTCGGATCTGCCAGCAGAGCCAGCCGGTCCTTCCTTTGCCACAGTTGAATCAGTCGGTTGGGATCTGCCAGCAGGGCCGGCCGGTCCTTCGGACTGAGGTTGGGGTTTAGAAGGGTCCCCGTCCCTAGAAATAGCTTGTTTATCCATAGTCGGCTCGAAGGCCATGATAAAAGGTTGGTGGGCTACCCTCAAAGGGGCGCGGTACCCACCCGGCCGCTCCACCTGACCGGGCAGTAGGCCAATAGCACCCTCAAGGCTGGCCCGACACCAGGAGGGGGACCGCTTGCGACCGGACTACTCCCCGGCCTTCCAGCCCATCGGCACGGTCAACACCTTAGGCATTAGAGAGTACGTTGAGCAGTACCACGGCCTGCAGGTTGGCGAGCCAGACCCGCATACCCAAATTCGGCCGAAGCCACTGGATAGGGTCGCCAGCGCCGGAGCCCAGTCTGTCCAGCAGCCCTAGGGACTGCCTTGAACACACGCGGGGACGAGTACCCTGGGTCGACTTGCGAGACAGCGTGGGGGGGGGGGTCTGCGGCTGCCAGAGGCAAATAGAGGGTGCAGACCTCCCACCAGCCTTGACCTGCTGAAGATAGGGGCAGGCGTGAAGCATCGCAGACCTTAGCCCATGGGCCTAGTCTGTCTCATACTTCACTGGCATGCTGAATACGCCTTCGCGTGCTGCCTGCGGCGCTAAAATGAGTGCCTGCGGCGCTAAAATGAGTGCCTGCGGCGCGAAAATGGTGCATGCGGCGCTAAAATGAGGGCCTACTACAGCGCTAAAATGAGTGCCTGCGGCGCTAAAATGAGTGCCTGCGGCGCTAAAATGAGTGCCTGTGGCGCTAAATTAATCGCTGACAAATACGATTCTGAAAATAATGTACATGTAGTCATGTACATGTAGAAGTCTTGTCCCCCCACCATAAAATCCATGGTGGCGCCCCTGCTATGGCAATACACGCATCGAGCAAGATGTACGAAATCTCCCAATACTGCTGGGTTGCTTCAGCAAGATGACACTCTGAAACGTTTAAAAAGAACATGCCAGCCTTACCGAAATCGTCAAAGCAGCCGCACAATCCATGCTTGAACTGGTTGGACATTTCCTCAGGTATAAACCGCAGTTGAAGTGCCAAATACCTTCAAAAGATGCTCACTGTAGGATGTGCCTGGATCGCATTAAGAAACGCCCGTGAGCGCCAGTCTGCAGACTATAAATATTCAGCAAAGTGTGGAGGAGAAATAGGGGGAAGCTGATGAAAGCTGCAGGGCACAGGGTTAGACCAAGGCCGGTGGGTTGGTCGAAAGCTGGCGTTAAAAGTTATTATTGATCGGCAACCATGCAGCAACTCTCTCCCAACACGACCAAGCACTGATCATCCCTACCGTGCGTAGTTAAGGATCGGACCATGCATCCGAACGGCGAAGCTTCAACTTCTTCAAGGTCGTTGCGTTCTGCCATCGCTGCGCATGCGCAGTTAATACATGAATATTACCATACACCAGCATTATCGCTGTACGCGAAGGTGGGAAAGAAATCATTGCCAGGTGTTAACCCCCAGCTGCACAGGCGCCTCTCTGCTGTCTATCATATCATTTGCCTGCAGTTATTTTTCTTCTTTCGCACCATGTTAGCTTTTGCTGCCCTAGCTTGCTCTGCAGATTTTTATGCTGCGAGTAAAAGATCGTGTTTAACCATCTTGAAGTCAGATACTTCAAATATTTTTCATCTCTCCGATGCAATTCACAATGTGTTTACAGCGTTGAGTAAAATTAGGATTAGTTTATCAGTAGAAATCAGCAGTCAGGCCAGAAATGTCTGACTCTGGCGTCAGTGTATGAATACCTGCGTTCGGTTCCGAGCGCGGCAACATTAATTCAGAGGGATCGAATGCGCAAAAATTGGTCTGGAGCTTGTCGTATAATTTGGGGTCAAGCCCTATCTAACTGACTGACCGACTAAAACTGTCTAGCTAACTAACTAATTACCTAACTAACTAACAATTCAACTAACTAATTACCTAACTAACTAACAATTCAACTAACTAATTACCTAACTAACTAACAATTCAACTAACTAATTACCTAACTAACTAACAATTCAACTAACTAACTATCTAACTAACTAACTAACTAACTAACTAACTAACTAACTAACTAACTAACTAACTAACTAACTATCTAACTGACTAAATGACTAACTATCTAGCTAACTAACTAACTAAGTACCTAAGTAAGTAAGTAAGTAAGTAAGTAAGTAAGTAAGTAAGTAAGTAAGTAAGTAAGTAAGTAAGTAAGTAACTAACTAACTAACTAACTAAGTAACTAACTAAGTAACTAACTAACTATCTAACTAACTAACTGACTAACTGACTAAACTATCTAATTAACTAGCTAACCAACTATCTAACTTCCTACCTAACTAAATGGGTAAACTCGATCAGCCATTAAAGCAATGTAGCTCTTAGCTGAACGCCGCATTGCCAAAAATGTATTGCATAATTTTGTTATATAGTTATCATTACTATACTAAAAGTAGTATGTTGACAACTTCCAAATAAAGCAGCACTGTTTGGAGTGCATTGATTGCATGAATTGAGAAGAACAAACTAACTAAACAAAACAGATAGTTTTAAACAATAACTGCTGAAAAACATAACAAGAAAAATGCCAGCAGACAGCGGCAGGAGATCAAAGGGCAACAGGTCTTATATTGTTTCAACTTGTAATATTCTTGGTGCTTGAAGTTTTTCCATAAATGCTAAAAGAAGTTCAGATTACTTGACATTTTTCGTCATACGTAGGAAAAAGAAAATACTAACGCTGACAGCAAAAGTAAATAAAAAAATAAAAAAGTTATTTATTAAAAAAGTTTGCACTAGTGTAGCGGAATAGCAAGGGAATAAGAGTAATAATAACTACTTTTTTTAAATACCCTTTCAATATCTTCAACGTTTCAGAAATTTTTGATAATATTTTCTGTGACAATTCACCGACATTCTGTATGACACATTCCCCTGTCATGTCTACAAACAAGTGTTTACCAATTTTATAACAACTTTGACTATTCCCCAACTAGTGAAATACCTCCTAAGCAATTTCTGCAAAAAAGTATTGTTTTCTGAATTACGTCTCTAGACCTTGGAGAACTCCTTTAATGACTACTTGACTTCGTATAATTGACTACTAAACACACATAAATGAACGATAAACTTTAAAGAAAGTCGGAATAATTCCACCCAGTCAGCCCGGTCAATCAGCCCTTGGTGACCTCAAAGAAACTATTCAAGTACTTAGTGATTTCTTCGCAGGTATAGTACCAGCGCCGATCGCTTCTGTCCACTTTGTCTGGGTGGTAATGCGTGAGAGCGATCATCAGCTGCTTCTTTAGCGGTTTGCTGGCATCCGGAGGCGTCCTGTGAGAGGCAAAAAAAGCAGAGGGAGCCGGTCTGTTGCTATACTGAGGCGTTATGGCGCTTAAATTGCTATTCCGAGGAGAGAGAAAGGATGCTGAGAAGGGAGAGGGGATGTTGAGAAGGGGCAGGCGATGTTGAGAAGGGACAGGCGATGTTGAGAAGGGGGAGGGGATGTTGAGAAGGGGGAGGGGATGTTGAGAAGGGGGAGGGGATGTTGAGAAGGGGGAGGGGATGTTGAGAAGGGGGAGGGGATGTTGAGAAGGGGCAGGCGATGTTGAGAAGGGACAGGGGATGTTGAGAAGGGGGAGGGGATGTTGAGAAGGGACAGGGGATGTTGAGAAGGGAGAGGGGATGTTGAGAAGGGAGAGGGGATGCTGAGAAGGGAGAGAGGATGTTGAGAAGGAAAAGGCGATGCTAAGAAGGGACAGGCAATGCTAAGAAGGGAGAGAGGATACTAAGAAGGGAAGGGGGATGTTGAGAAGGGACAGGCGATGCTAAGAAGGGAGAGGGGGTGTTGAGAAGGGATAGGCGATGCTAAGAAGGGACAGGCGATGCTAAGAAGGGACAGGGGATGTTGTGAACGGAGATGGGTTGCTGAGAAGGGACAGGCAATGCTAAGAAGGTAGAGGGGATGTTGAGAAGGGACAGGAGATGTTGAGAAGGGAGATGGATTGCTGAGAAGATAGAGGGGAAGTTGAGAAGGGAGAGGGGATGCTGAGAAGGGAGAGAGGATGTTGAGAAGGGAGAGAGGATGTTGAGAAGGGAGAGGGGCTGTTGAGAAGGGAGAGGGGATGCTGAGAAGGGAGAGAGGATGTTGAGAAGGGAGAGGGGATGCTGAGAAGGGAGAGGGGATGCTGAGAAGGGAGAGGGGATGCTGAGGAGGTAGTGATTCTGCGAGGTAAGAAGGACAGCAGTTTTACCTGGCCGGCTGGCCCTCCACAGGCCTGGGTGGATATTTCTCGTAAATGTGACGCAGGAAATGCTCGCTGCCACGTTCCCAGTTGGCCTTCACGTCGGCCAGAACACCGGCCGCCTCCAGCTCGGCCAGGCGCTCTTCATCCCGGCGCTTCGCTCGGCGCTCCTGGAATGAGAAATAATTGCAGTATTGACAGACAGACAGACAGACAGACAGACATACAGATAGACAGACAGACAGACAGACAGACAGACAGACAGACAGACAGACAGACAGACAGACAGACAGACAGACAGACAAACTGGCTCACCTGCAGCTCTCGCAGGCCACGCTCAGCGGCGGCGAACCAGGGCATGCAGCGGGAGCCGGTCAGGTCATTGGACAGGTAGCACAGCACCAGCTCGACGCAACGCTTCAGGTGCCTCTCAGCTGAGCTCTCGGCGTTGAAAAAGTTTAAATACAGATTGCCGATTGTGGAGCAGATCTCCGCCTCCAGCACAATATCAAGACCATCGTCAGAAACGAGACTCAGAGCAACCTGTGGATTTGGCGATAGACAAGCTACAGGATTATCCATGAAAAAGGAAGAGTTATGCAATGTTTTTTAGAATGGCGACCCAACCTGACGATCTGGGATCAGCCGGAGGATCTGGGACAAGATTGAGGATCTGGAACTAGATTGAGGATCTGGGACTAGATTGAGAATCTGGGATCAGCCTGAGGATCTAGGATCAGCCTGAGGATATGGGATCAGCTTGAGGATCTAGAATCAGCCTGAGGATCTAGAATCAGCCTGAGGATCTAGAATCAGCCTGAGGATCTAGGATCAGCCTGAGGATCTAGAATCAGCCTGAGGATCTAGAATCAGCCTGAGGCTCTAGGATCAGCCTGAGGATCTGGGGTCAGCCTGAGGATCTGGGGTCAGCCTGAGGATCTGGGATCAGCCTGGGGATCTGGGATCAGCCTGAGGATCTGGGATCAGCCTGGGGATCTGGGATCAGCCTGAGGATCTGGGATCAGCCTGAGGATCTATCAGCCTGAGAATATGGGATCAGCCTGAGGATCTGGGGTCAGCCTGAGGATCTGGGGTCAGCCTGAGGATCTGGGATCAGCCTGAGGATCTATCAGCCTGAGAATATGGGATCAGCCTGAGGATCTGGGGTCAGCCTGAGGATCTGGGGTCAGCCTGAGGATCTGGGATCAGCCTGAGGATCTGGGATCAGCCTGAGGATCTGGGATCAGCCTGAGGATCTGGGATCAGCCTGAGAATCCGGGATCAGCCTGAGGATCTAGAATCAGCCTGAGGATCTAGAATCAGCCTGAGGACTTGGAAATTAAAACACGAGTAGCGCAGACCTTTAGAAAGTCCATCGCCTGCAGGGCTTCGTCCACCATCTTCTCGGCGCCATCCTCGCACAGATTCTGCAGGAAGCCCTTGCCCTGGGCCAGGTCGTGCCGGCTGCGCAGAATGGCCGCCTGCAGTCGCTGGTCCTCGCGCAGAGTGGCCAGCTCCGACTCCATGCAGGCTAGCAGATTGACATTGCGAAACAGCAGCTTCTCAGCCTCCTGGATGGGGAACGTCATCTCGGCGATGAAGCCGACTGCGCGTGAATAATGCACAGATTTGTCCAGGGAAATCGACAGGCGCAACAGCCGGCCAGCGTAGTCCATGAAAATGTTAGCGGCCGCCTCCAGGTAGCTGGGCTCATTGAAGTCGTACCTTTAGATAGGGGCATGAGAAAGTGATGTATAACCTCACTATTGCTCTCATCACTTCTCAATCATAAATATTTATCACAATGGATCTAAGCTCGGGAGTCTGCATTCTTCATCACAATAGATCTAAGCTCGGGCATCTGCATTCTTCATCACAATCTACCAGTAGCTAAGCTGCTGAATCAGCATTCTTCATCACAGTAGATCTAAACTCGGGAATCTGCATTCTTCATCACAGTAGATCTAAGCTCGGGAATCTGCATTCTTTATCACAATAGATCTAAGCTAGATAATCTGCATTCTTAATCACAATAGATCTAAGCTCGGGAATCTGCATTCTTCATCACAATAGATCTAAGCTAGATAATCTGCATTCTTCATCACAATAGATCTAAGCTAGATAATCTGCATTCTTCATCACAATAGATCTAAGCTAGATAATCTGCATTCTTCATCACAATAGATCTAAGCTAGATAATCTGCATTCTTCATCACAATAGATCTAAGCTAGATAATCTGCATTCTTCATCACAATAGATCTAAGCTAGATAATCTGCATTCTTCATCACAATAGATCTAAGCTAGATAATCTGCATTCTTCATCACAATAGATCTAAGCTAGATAATCTGCATTCTTCATCACAATAGATCTAAGCTAGATAATCTGCATTCTTCATCACAATAGATCTAAGCTAGATAATCTGCATTCTTCATCACAATAGATCTAAGCTAGATAATCTGCATTCTTCATCACAATAGATCTAAGCTAGATAATCTGCATTCTTCATCACAATAGATCTGAGCTCGGGAATCTGCATTCTTCATCACAATAGATCTAAGCTAGATAATCTGCATTCTTCATCACAATAGATCTGAGCTCGGGAATCTGCATTCTTCATCACAATAGATCTAAGCTAGATAATCTGCATTCTTCATCACAATAAGACCAAATCAAGATACGCACTTGTGAAGGAGTAGACAGATAAGTGACAGACTTTTGACAGTGGTCTCGTCAGAATCCCTATGCAGAGTCAGGGTGAACATGGCCCGCATATCGCTAGCCAGCTGCATTACAAATTTATCACCCCAAAGCTTGTCAGCCTCATCCGTAGAATTCTTCAGCCAATAAGTGGCATTCAACCAAGAGTCTGCGTAGCCCTGCAGACAGTAGCGAAAGTGGCTCCAGGCCCTGGTGTAGTGCGCTTCGCTCCATTCCAGGATGCACAGGTCTTTGTGCGCTACGGCGCTGTTCTTTAAACACAAGCTGCGGTCCTTGGGTACTCTAGCGGCGGTTAAACCGGCTTTGTAAAAATCCAACGCAGTCCACAACTTCTTGCGCTTGTGCTCCGGTCGGGACAGGCGTTTCGAGATAAAAAACAACCCGTTGCCTTCTTTGCGAAGGCGGTCGCTTTCCAAATCGCAAGTTGACATCATTTTTCTTTAACTGCTGATTGATTGTTTCAATTGGCTTTTTTCTGGTAAAATTTAGCCAAACTAAAAACCTATGCAGCAATACGAAATGCATGGTGCACCAGTCTTGGTAGAACTAAGTATTCCGTTAAATTTTCTTAATCCCTAATGATACATTGTTATGACCTTACTGTGTATTATGTGCATGCCGGTGAATATCGATCACTACTGAGTTCAGAGAATTTACATGCTCTGAATAACTTTTGTGTAAAAATCCATTACTATGCTGAATCAAGAATGGAGGTACTGGTGACAGTGGCCTGTAATATTGGTGGTGGTCTGAAATATTGGTGGTGGTCTAAAATAATGGTGGCAGTGGCCTGAAATATTGGTGGCAGTGGCCTGAAATATTGGTGGTGGCCTGAAATAATGGTGGTGGCCTGAAATAATGGTGGTGGCCTGAAATAATGGTGGCAGTGGCCTAAATTATGGTGGCAGTAGACTGAGACTGGTGGTGGTGGCCTAAAGGATTGGTGGCGGTGGCCTGAAAGATTGGTGGCGGTGGCCTAAAGGATTGGTGGCGGTGGCCAAAGGATTGGTGGCAGTGGCCTGAAAGATTGGTGGCGGTGGCCTAAAGGATTGGTGGCGGTGGCCAAAGGATTGGTGGCAGTGGCCTGAAAGATTGGTGGCGGTGGCCTAAAGGATTGGTGGCGGTGGCCTGAAAGATTGGTGGCGGTGGCCTAAAGGATTGGTGGCGGTGGCCTGAAAGATTGGTGGCGGTGGCCTAAAGGATTGGTGGCGGTGGCCTGAAAGATTGGTGGCGGTGGCCTAAAGGATTGGTGGCGGTGGCCTAAAGGATTGGTGGCGGTGGCCAAAGGATTGGTGGCAGTGGCCTAAAGGATTGGTGGCGGTGGCCTAAAGGATTGGTGGCGGTGGCCAAAGGATTGGTGGCAGTGGCCAAAGGATTGGTGGCAGTGGCCTAAAGGATTGGTGGCGGTGGCCTAAAGGATTGGTGGCGGTGGCCAAAGGATTGGTGGCAGTGGCCAAAGGATTGGTGGCAGTGGCCTGACTGTTGGAAGTGTCCTAAAACGCGGAATTAGTCCGACTCGTGATCCCCATTACTTATATAATACTAATATAAAAATACTAATTAATAAATTTAGAAAGGCAGAACACAAACAAACAATACAGAGTGGATTGTGAACAAGTTTTAAGTTTGCTTGAGACACAATTAAGCGGACACCGAGCTGTGTTTTATTATATTAGTTATTAGTTTACTGATAAATTAACTACGAGCATAAACTAAAATAGAAAATGCGTTAAGGTAACCAAAAGCGGACAGAATATTAATGAGACACGATTGCTTAAGCATTAATTACACAAATATAGGAAACGCACAATAAACAAACGTAGTGATAGTTGAATTAATTATAGCACACGCACAACACAGACACGGCACTAGTTGATAAAATAGTAAATGAATTAGAGAGCCATTAGAAGACAGAATGAGACTAATCAGGGAGGATAGTAAAATTTAACCCAGCAGGACGCCCTTGATTTGTTACTCATCGAACGGAAAATGGTTTTCAGTAGACTAAAAAATGCAGAGGTACCGGTAAAATTTATAACATAGCTGGGAAACTTAACACCAACCCACCTACTAAAGAATGCAAAACTCCTGAAAGCAGACATCAAACGCCGCAAGCTACAGAAGGAGCATGCAAGAAGACTTTATACAAAAGAATTTTATTGTCCTACCTACGCTCCTACAATTTAACACAAAATAAAATAAAGAAAAAGCGTCCTGGGGACCCGCGCGCTGTTAAAAATATTGCGCTTAAATCACTTATTCTCGGCATTGTCGTGCGTGTGCCAGGTCAGACGCTCCTCGTAGAACCGAATGACCACCTGGGGACACTTGATATTGGCTTGGCGGGCCGGCACCAGGTCGGCCTCGTCATGATCCACCCACTTCATGAGGAACATCAGCTCGCCGCTCGAGTCCGTGGCGCCAACAATTCTGTCAGCCTGCAGGCCGCGCTCGAATCCGCGCAGTTTAGTAGCGCCGCTCCCCGCTGGCCCGTCGGACTCGGCCAGCTTCGCCTCCTTGGACTTTTTGGCGGCCTTCTCGCCTGTCGGCTTCCTGGTGCCGCTGCCAGAGGCCGAGTCGGCGTCACCGCCGCCGCTGGCCCCGACGCGGCGCTTCTTCTCCGACGGGCCGTGCTTTTTCCTCTCGGCCCGGGTGGACTCGAATTCCGCTACAATTTCCGGACAGTCGCAGTTCTCCTCCGGCTCCCAGGTGTTGTCTGAATGCGGATAGTTCTTCCACTTGATGAGGTACTCCTTCTTGCCGTTGCGAATCCGGCTGTCCATGATCTTCTCCACCTGGTATTCGTCGGCGTCCTCTTCCTCTTCAATTTCGGGTTGGACGTTGACAGCGGCAGCTGGCGGCTCCTCATCGGCGTCGCGGGCCTCGTCGGATTTGCGTTTTTCAGGCATTTCAGAGCTGGCTAGAGAAACGAGAGGAACTGAAATTGAATTCATTAAAGGACTACCTAAATGCTCTGCTAAGAAAAAAGCTGCAACGACTCAAAATTGAAAGGTAAAAGCTCGTGAAATTGGCAAACAAGTCTAAGCAGCAGAGGCAGCAACTAAATTAGTTTCTTTCGACATCATTTCAGCCATCTGCAGCTATGGAACAGCTAGATTCAAGTGATCTGGCTGTTAATCAACCTGAAACTAGTGCTAAAATCAGCACAATTAGAACGTCCATCTCTTTAGGCAGAAAGAGACTTAGGCCATCTGGCATGGCTGATATACTATCCAAAGGTGCCATTTAATTGGCCAATCAAATGTATCAACAGAAGAGCTTTGTGGTGCTCAGGTCAGGTGAGATCATTTAAAATGAATAAGCTAATTGATTGATAGAAAAAAGAACCATTCCAACTAACTAGGCCTATCAAAAATACAATCTTACAAATGACCTAACTGTGACCAAATTATTAAGGCTAAATGCCTCATCATCTAATTATGTCTGTATTTTTTAGATTGGCCCTAGGCATTTCTGCAACTTAGGCCTACTTTGTCCTTGGCTAGGCCTGGCCCCTTGCTAGCCAACTAGATTGGCTAGTTTAGCCAGGTATTGTACATGTATGTTCTATGGTATATAGCCTAGTCCTATCATAGGCCTATTGGTTTCCATGCTTTTTGGTGCCTAGTTTCTGGTATCCCAAATTAGGTGCCTTAGTTTATGATGCCTAATTATTAAAATAATTTTATAATATAATAATTGTTCTACAAACTGTATTTTTTTCTTAATAAAAGCTTGTCCTTTTTGTTAAACTGGTACATACATGCCCAACACCCATCCAACCTGTCCAAACTGGATGGGTGAAATGGCCACTGGCCAAGGTAAGTTGCAAAATCAAAAATGCAAAAAACAAAAAATTGGGGGAAGATAAAAAAAGAAGAGGAAGAGAAAGGGAAAAGAAAAGAGGGAGAAGAGAGAGAGGGGAAAGAGAGAGAAGAAAAGAGAAAAAGGCAAGAAAAGTCGTATACAAAGTGAAAATTAAATTGCAATCAGGGGAACTAAGTTGCAATCAGGGGAACTAAGTTGCAACCAGGGGAACTAAGTTGCAATTGGGAGGAACTAAGTTGCAATTGCACATAGGTAAGTCGCAAATCTGGACAAAACAAAGCTGCACTGGATGGTTGAAATTTTGAGGTTAGGCATATATGAACTGGTATGTTTTTGAAATTTTGAAAAATCTATTTATTTTAATTGCATGGACTGTATATCCATATTGTATATACAAGGCTGCACTTAAAATGTGTGCTAAGAAGATTTAGTTAAGTAACAATGATATCCATCAACAATGCTACATATACAGTAGTTTTGATTAAAATTATTAACTGATACCTCTTTTAGTACTAATTGATTTCTTGAATAACATACAATTATATTTAGATTTCTTGACAAATTAGGACAAAAAATTAAAATGAAACAAGTAGTGTTCTGCCAAAAAGAGGGTCTATGTGCCATAGCCATAGCCATAAGCAAAACTATGGCTTATTCCAAGTCTCTATATTCCATAGCCATAGGGACCCCAATATTACCATATTCCTATAGTTCATATAGCTGTAGCTGTAGTTTTAACAAAAAGTCTAGGAAACAAAATATTTTGGAATAGGAAGATAACCTGGTGCTTACATATTTGCAAAAATAAGGTAAAAATAAAACAAACATTCAATTGCCTTTGTAAGATTATATTTCATCTTTTTACAAAGAGTAATGATATTTAATCACTAATGAAAGTACTACTGCTGAAATTTTTTCACATTAAAAAAGTTAGGAGTTTTGCTGATGTTTTGTTGTACTTTATTATGAGTGTAGATATAATTTTTAAGTTTTTAAGTCTATAATACAGTTTACCAAAGTATCTTTGTTTTACCTATTTATAATTTTAATTTTTTTTTAAATTAATAACTATGGCTATAGGAATCTAATTTTTAGTATATTGGATGGAATATGACAGCAACTACCATATTTTTGTAGTCATAGCCATAAGAGTAGCTATTTACTATAGGCATATCTGTAGTTGCCATAGGCACCTATTTTACCATATTTTCTATAGGATCTTATAGCCATAGCTATAGCTATAATGGAACACTAGAAACAATACTTTTTCAAAAAATGAAAAAGCTTAACAAAATAAATTTAATACCTATAGGCTTTTTTAGTTCTTTAAAATAAAGTTATATACTGCAAAGCATTTATTATTAAATTGATTAGGGCTCAATTTCTATTTTTGTTTCTAATTCTAATTTTTAATTTATGTCCTAAAGAGCTAGGCACCAAAAAGCACAAGCATGAAAAATGCAGACACTAGCCTATTGGGCTATCTTGTAGAATTGTTCATTAAATTCACTATATGCACACTTTTTTAGCTATTGACATGAAACTTTCCAAAAATGAATGTTTTCATTTGTGACAATGTGATTTGTAGAATTGTGTACTGTATTTCTTTATTTTCATATGTATACAGTACTACTACTGTATTCTTTCATTTATTTTGACAATATTCGTACATATTATTATTGTGCTATTTTTTACTGTTAATTGCTTTGTTTTTGTAGCCTCATATGTATTTATTTTATTATTTGTATTTTATTCATATCATTATTATTTTTCGTAAAGTAGTTCTACCTATATATATGTACTGACTATGTTATTCTTGCATGATATATTTTGATTACTTTGTACATGTACATTGCGCACTGCATGGGGGGTTGTTTGTCTGGGATTTGGATTAAGGGTGTTGTTGTTATCTGTTTACCTTTAAATATATGCTTACACTATAGTCAACAGCTGCTCTTGCCTTTCTCCTTGCTTTGCTTTTCGACCTAGGCTTGCTAACCCTTAGCTATGACGCTATCTGGCTTCCTAAAACCAACTTTTCTGCTGTCTACTTTGGCCTACCATTTAATTAGTTAATCAACTGATCCAGCAATTTTAAGTAGCAATAGTAAAAGTCTAAGGGTAGAAATGGCTTGCCGATCTGCTAACATCATGAACTATCTAAATTAACCACTACACAAAACTGTCTTATTTGCTTTATTTGTCACACATTATGGCAACATTTTAAAAGTGTTTAAAAGTGTCCATATTTGTTAGTTCAAGGGCTAGGCAAACTTTTGGAGGTGGCACAATCTATGTTAAGGCAGAAAGTTATCTACTAGCTATTTTTAAGTGGAAAGTACTTTATTTGTAGTATTTGCACCTTAGCAATGCCTATCTCCTTAAACCCCTAGAGTTAGTAACTAATTTTGGCCATAGATACATTTTTTGCTAGTGACATTAGTGCACAAATTCAAAATTGCATAATTGTTAATAGTTGTTAAATTTTGGAAAAATCTGGAAAAACCTGAAATTACAATAGGGCCTAAAAGTTAACTTACAAGTTACAACCCCCATAAATTGAATTTTAATGCCAAAACAAACACTTTTAAACTGTTAGCATAGGCCCTAATGAAAGTATTTTTTTGGCAAGGTTAATGTCAATAACTAAAAAATGTGTATACAGTGAATTTAACAAACAATTCTGCAGGATAGCCCATTTATATATAGCAATTTAACTAGACAAATAACAAAATGGCTATTTGTCTAATAATTGGATAAATAACCATATGGCTATTTAACTGGTCACCAGACAAATAACAACTTACTTAATAAGTATACAATACAACTAGGCCTATAGGCCCCCTAATAGCCCTTATCCTTGGCAACAAATATTAGCATCAGTCTATTAGGCCCTATATATTTTTTCTAGGCCTAGGCCTATTAAAGATTAGAATAAAGGTCAAATACTTTGAATATTTCAATTCACTAAAGTCCATCCTACAGGCTTTAGAACTGCAGACTAGGACTTCAGAACTGGGACTAGGACCTGTATCCTATTATAAACAAAAAAGTTGTTTCATCTGCCAGCAGACAAAAAGGCAACAGAAATTTGATAAAACTACTGCACACCATGTGTTGTTAGCCTGTGACACGACACCTAGACCCAGGTCACTCACCCCTCACCTCACGGTCCTCATCAGGTCCAGGTGGGGCTAAGAAAGCTTAGGCCTATGCCTACGTCTAGTCTATGCCTACCCAGCATGAGCAGTGGGAGCTTGCGGCACCGGGGGCACGTGCCCCCCCCCCCCCCCCCGAAAATGAGTCCACGACTCCACGTCCACGTGGTAATTTGTAGTGCTTTTTCTGATTTTAGGCGCCAATTAGCAGCTTATAAAGGTACCTGTGCCTCCTTGCCCTGTGTCTGGTGCCCCCCCCCCTAAAATATTGCCCCTGCTACCCAGCCCACCTATCTAGGCCTATTGTCGTATTGAAGTAGGGAGTAAGGGTCCAAAAGCCTATTCTAATTTCATGAAGTTTAAAAATTGAAGTCAAGTCAGATTATCATCAATGAAGTATAAAAATTGAAAGCAAATCAGATTACCAATAGAGCTGTAATGTGAGTGTCGATTGTCGACCGGTCTGGATCAAATAATATCAAATATAAAATCAATTAAAGGAGATTTTGAAAATACATGCTAAGACTTACATAAATTATGAAATATTCTCAAGATTTTTTTAATACGTCTTATAACTAGTATTTGACATTTGATAATAACTTATAAGCTCATTTAATACAGCTTTTAGGCTTCTTTTGTTTTAACACGCAAAAACGATAATTTAGATCTGACCGCTTTTTTCCACGAATTGACATAACCTTACTGCAGAGAATAATGTATTTTTATCTTACTTAATGACTCACGACCAAGACATAATGTAAGTTCTAGCCTTTCTATTATGTCTTAAGATTAATCGAAATTCATTAAAGACGTGACACAAGCTAGATCATCAGCTGGCCCTGAGACTTCAATGTATCTAAATAATAAGCTTTTATTAATAATCATGTTTGCGGCTTAGATTTAAAGTCCCTGTTACCTGTTTCGTCAGAAATTTTTATTCACCAGGTTCTTGTAATCTTTTATTTTGTTTTAGCAATGTAGATCAAATAATTCAAACAATCATACGAGCTTTTTAAAAAAATCAGCACCCTCTCGGGCGTGCGCATTTAATAATAATCCGTGGCTTTAAAATTACATTAAAATGCTTCAGTTTAACTAACTACTGAGCTAAAATTAGCTTACACGCAAATGTGCTGAGTGGCCCATCTAGAATAATTACTAATGATAATATTACGAGCGTAATTGTGTATTCCTATACTTTAAATTAAAAAAAGCATAACAAAATCATTTATAAGATTATGACTATGCAAAATAAAATCATGTCACAAAAGGGTTTTTAACTAAACATACAATAAAAGAAGGAGGGGATCGGTGTAAAAGGCAGGAATTATAATTAACTCGTGGGCGGCGAAAATTGTTTCCAGACTGGACAGCTGCTCCTAGTCGGTGGAAGATACGCACCCGGGTCCCTCGCTCCAAATTAACAAGGCCTCAAGAGCGACAACTTAGCTGGCTCCAGGGCATGGAGGCCCCCAGAGTCTCCATACCGACCGGGCGGAAATCGTTGTGGTCGCCAGGTCAGTGTATTTGGCTGATTTGCCGGCCTCGGCCGTCGAGGTGGTAGCTGCGCGGGGACGACGGCAGGTGCAGGTGACTTGGGGCGCAGGTGTGCGTGATAGTCCCGTCCCAACTAAGCCAACGGCAGCCCGTGCTCGAAAGCTGCCTCAGTGGCGCCATCGAAGCGGCGAGAGTCTCGCGCCGACGTCGCCAACTTTGACCCAGCTGTGGACAGAGCGGGCGAGTGCGCCATCATGGCGTGGCCTGCGGCAATCATGTCCCGCCCTAAGGCGATCAGCGCCAATACGCTCGGTGGTGGCGAGGAGCCGCCGCTTGGGCCAGGTGAGCAGCTCTGTCCAGGCCACACCATGATGGCGCACTCGCCCGCTCTGTCCGCAGCCGGGTCAACGTTGTTGACGTCCGTGGCGCTACCCGAGTGGTCATCAACGACAGCAAGCTGCAGGTGGAGCCCGACAACGTAGCAGCTGACGCCTTGCGGGCCAAACACCTAGTCGAGCCCGACCCGCCACCCCCCCCCCGCCGGAGAGCTGTCACCGCCCCTCCGACTGCCTGGCCCAGTAGACGGTTTGCGACCAAGGACTACTTAACAACAAGTTACAATTGTTGTTAATTAGTCCTTGTTTGTCACAAGGCAAGGTCGACGGGTCGCAGAGTCTGGTTTGTTGCAAACCTCATGCAGAGCTTGAGTCAGAGTACGCAGTGCTAGGGGCGAAGGCGGCCGGAATGCAGCGCACAGTGGAGCCAGGCCAGTAGGTGTGACCTGTGTCACAGCTGGGGCCGGCAGTCGGCGGGCCACTGCACTCTGGTCCTGGCTGAGTTGCCATGGGTGCATCAGGTTACACTCTGCCGGGGGCTGGTTGGACCCAGGGCATGGCGCATCGAGGGGCCCATGTCGCATGATGTGCAGTGCACTAGGCCTGCTGAAGAAGAGGTGGCGCAGTTGCACCGGCAGACTGGGCAGATTCCACGAGACCGTCCCTTGCCCATGCATGCATGAGACCGTCGATGCGGCTGATTACAACAGTATTAATAATAATAATAACGATAAAATAATGACTAAACTAAAAAATCTCTATCGACAGAACCAAACCATGTCAATTAGTTCCTACGTGTACTATTAAATCGTATAAAAACAAGGAGAATAGCAATAATACTGTTTTCAGCTAATTTTTCCCCCAACTCAATGGAGCTTACAACTAATCCTGAGCCTCGGAAAACAAAGCAGATTAGCCATGGTTAGCTAGTCAACAGTGGGTCTGGCGGGGAAAATCCACTCATGCCGAACGACGGTCAATAATCCCTCGGGCACACGACCAGGTGTGTAAAGTTGAGCTATATGTGCGGCAGGTGTCCCTGCACCTTCACACCAGCTTACCATGCCCCGGCCCATTCACTCTGCTAATAAAGAAACCATGAAGTTATGCATTCGGCCTAGAATATTATGTTAATTTTGGCGTATCGTTAAAACAGGCCAGAGTAATAAAGAAAGTGGTAAAAATATACATGGTAGTGCAAATTAACGGTGTCAAGAATAGCGTCTGATGTTCAGTTTTGAGGCAGATTCAAAAAGAATACTTGTTTTTTCCTAAGGGAAAATTCACAGAAAATGTTTATAAAAACACGTCAGAAATTACCGCTGTACGCTCGTATGTACTTTTGTTGAACCACCCACATTTCTTCAAAATGAATTACCTAACGCACGCATTTAGATTAGCATAGCTCAGGTCTTTAGCATAGCTCAGATATTTAGCATAGCTCAGATCTTTAGCATAGCTCAGATATTTAGCATAGCTCAGATCTTTAGCATAGCTCAGATCTTTAGCATAGCTCAGATATTTAGCATAGCTCAGATCTTTAGCATAGCTCAGATCTTTAGCATAGCTCAGATATTTAGCATAGCTCAGATATTTAGCATAGCTCAGATATTTAGCATAGCTCAGATCTTTAGCATAGCTCAGATATTTAGCATAGCTCAGATCTTTAGCATAGCTCAGATCTTTAGCATAGCTCAGATATTTAGCATAGCTCAAGATCTTTAGCATTGCTCAGGTTAAAAAAACTTTCACTCGAACTCAACAACGATGGGAAAGCTTGGTGCTTGCAAGCCCCCCCCCCTGCACCCAGCCAGCAATTCCTGTCTCCGTATTTTGAGTTGGAATTCTCTCAGCATTAAAGCGGAAACTTGAGAACAGTTATTTTCTATAGTTTCAGTGAGACGGCAGCTGCTTCTCACTGCCTCTCACAGATCGTTGCTGCAAAAGTAGCAGATTTTATTTCTGTTCCAATTTCTCTGGTCAACGCAGCTGTTATTTTTATAATTTGTTTAAAAAGTGCAACAAAATTAGAATCAAAATATGCTCGTATTAAAAAACTTATAACTGACAGTTGTAAAATCTGCGTATATTAACATTTTTATTGATGAAATTAGTGACAAAATTAAGCTATAATTATCTTAGGAATTATTTTGGCTTTTATAACCAACAAAGCCAGGTACAATACCCAATCATGGAATCATAATCATTGAATGTGCTTAACGCAATGATGACAGTCATTTTCTATTCTATTTTCGAATACAAATGCAAAATATTAAATTCTAAGGCAAGAAGGGCTTGTTGGTAGCAGGGTTTTGAACGCTTTCAATAAGGCCAATAGTTAAACTGGTGATTTAGCTACAGTTCAACTGACGAGAGAGATTATTTTGTCCATTGCACAGGCCATCTGTCCGTCATTTTTGTGGGCATGCAGCTGCAGTCATGGAATAATGGAATTATTTAACGAATATAGCAAACTGCCTGCAAAACATACGAACACCATCTGATAAAATGGTACTTATATTATAATTATAGACTATGGGCCGTATGCAGAAAGCTCTGTCTAGGGTAGTCCGGTCTTGAAAAGCTAGTCTGGACTTGGATTTGGTATGCAGAAACACAGAGTTAGACCGGTCTACTATAGCAGAACTAAGGTAGCTAGACCATAGACTATAGACTGAACTACCCAAGTCCGGACTAGCTAGTCTGGACTAGGCTTTCTGCATACGGCCCTATGGATCTTTCGCTGCATTGGGACGGACAGTCAGCTAAATATGCTTTTTAACAAATTGGAATTTCGTGTAGAAATGCAGCGGAATCTCTTGCGTCTTCGCCAGCCCCGGCACCCGGTAGTCTGCCAGGGTGTTGTTCCAGAACCGCTCGACCATGCACTGCAGTGCCAGCCGCTGGAAGTTGTAGTAAAACTTGTTGACAAAGAACTCCGGCCTCTTATTCATAGCCGGCAGGTCTTTGATGCCCCAGATGCAGATCTGGCGCACAGCTTTGCCGGAGAGGCAGGGATAGCCGAACACGCCGAACAGCCAGTTCTTGTAGCGATTAAGAAACGGCTGCTTTACGTTGTCCGTCTTTAGGCCGGTTAGGTCTGCGCCAGGCACTTTGAGCACGTCCGGGTTGTGATTCAGCGAGGCAAATAAGGTCTCATCCGGGCACGGCCAGCCGCCGTGTTTTCTCAGGTGCTCAATGATCTGCCGCCCAACGCTCGAGAATACGTACTCTACGAATCCTCTGGTGGCGGTGATGTGCACCGAGCCTTTGTACCACTGGATCTCTTTCTTACTGCCGTCGGGCAGTTGAACCGAAAGCTGCGGCGTTCCTCTGTGCGTGCCGGCGTTCTCCAGGTTGTTTGCTCCGTTTAACGATTTGAGAATTCTAACGAGTTCGCGCATAGTGCGCAGCGGGTACTCCTGGCCTACCAGGTTGATGAAGTAACGCCATTTTTTGCTCATCTCCAGCAGCCGCTTCATGCAGTGCAGGTCGGCCTCTAGCACTGTGAACGTTCCCCAGTTCACGTTGCTCCGGCTCTCGGAGACAATAACGTTTGGAAAGCAGCTAGCGTATTTTGTGACCGCTTGAAAGAATGCGTTGCTTGACTTATTATCGACGTGGAAACAATAAAAGTGCTCCGGCCTGTACACCGCTCTGAAAAGCTTCTCAACTTGGTAGAAGTCTTTGAAAACAACGAGTGAAAATGCTAGCGGAAAGTCCGCTTCTTCTTGGCTCATGGTTTCAGTCACGTAGGTTTGACGGATTTCGGTACAGCTATCGGCCGCCATGCGTTCATCCAGGCGATAGTCACTGGGCACGTCGCAG
Source organism: Macrostomum lignano (assembly GCA_002269645.1). Classification (NCBI taxonomy): domain Eukaryota; kingdom Metazoa; phylum Platyhelminthes; family Macrostomidae; genus Macrostomum; species Macrostomum lignano. Next base: position 80,175 of record NIVC01002391.1, read on the forward strand.
TGCTCCATCAGCTGCTGGGCCTTCTTTTGCTCTGCCGGGTCTCCAGCAAGCAGACGATCGCAGGCCACCTCCGCCTGTCTGTGCGTTCGGCCCAGCCTGGCCTGAAGGCGCAGGGCTCGACCAGCCGATTGGCTCTCCAGGATTTGATGGCCGTCGCCTATGCCTATCCATTCGTCAGTGTTGCTGCTTCCGCTGCCACTGCCCTACCGTTGCTGCCGCCGACCACGCCGTCATCTAGGTTGAGCTTTCGAGTTGCTGGCGGCGCAAAGGTCCCTGATGGGCGCATCGAAGTAGTCATCAGGTAGCCTATTAATGCACCAGCATTGAACAGCAACAGGCCTAGGAGTATCGTCTTCACTTGGACTTGTAGCATTGTTGATGACGGAATTTCGCCCTTATGTTGGCACCTGCGATGCAAGGTGAAATTTATTTTCAAGCTTTGAAGCAGTAAGCAAAACTCTCCTAACCCTCAGTTTTAACGTTTTAACCACTTCTGCCCCTCGAGTCTCTGCACTCACTCAGCGACTTCTGCAATAGAAATTTACCATAGACTCTTTCTATGGTAAACTTATTGTATATCGCAGAAGTAGTCCCTGACTCAGTCTTACAAAACCCACTGACTGCAGAGCAGCCATAGACATCTGCGTCTGCCCACAAGCAGTCACAGCACTCACTCTTAGAAAACCATGGATGACTACTCCTTCATCCATGTAGAAAACCCGCTAGCTGCAAGAGTAGCTTTTACACGCAGAGAGCTACGAGTATGGGTTCAAAATCATAAAGAAGAGGGCAGGCGTCGCCATGCATATACACTCAGCAACATTGAAAAGTCGCCACTCTATGCGCCAGTAAGCGATTTCTCTTAAACTATTCTGAAATAAAAGATGCGAGAAAACTGATCGGGGTAGCTTTAATCCGTCCAACCCTCGCACACCGCTCCCCCCATTTCATTCCTCAACTCGTCTGCCGCGGCGTAGCAAGTTGCGTCACTCGCAAAGATTGAGAGACTTTACCTGCACTCGTGGCGACTACAGACGTAACCCGCTGTGATGGCGACTTTTCAATGTTGCTGAGTGTATTTCAAAGCATCAAGCTCTGAGAATCAAGCTCTGAGTATCAAGCTCTGAGTATCAAGCTCTGAGTATCAAGCTCTGAGTATCAAGCTCTGAGTATCAGGCTCTGAGTATCAAGCTCTGAGTATCAAGCTCTGAGTATCAAGCTCTGAGTATCAAGCTCTGAGTATCAAGCTCTGAGTATCAAGCTCTGAGTATCAAGCTCTGAGTATCAAGCTCTGAGTATCAAGCTCTGAGCATCAAGCTCTGAGTATCAAGCTCTGAGCTCTGATCAAACAACGTTTTCTATCCTTTGTCGCCAGAGGCTGAGAAGCTCAGCGGTAAGCGCGTCTGGCTCTCGCGCCACGACCCCTGGTGCGATTCCGTGCGCAAGCACTATTCATTGGGGCTTGAGCACTAAATTTCACTCCAAATGATTAAATGTTAAAGGTGCGATTCACACCTATGAGGGCCAACCCCATTGTTTAGAGAGTGTACATGCCTAACGACTATAGAAGGTCTAGGTCTGATGCACACACTGCTGTGTACAGTATTGGCGCTTGTAAGTGCTAAGAAGTCCGCGGAATGGGGCAGAATTACCTCAGCGCTGGTTGCGCAAGTGTAGAATAAGGAGGGACAACAGAATTGTCAGGCAAATTACAAAAAAATCTATAGATACTCACACAGTTGCGACGGTGTCAGGTGTGTCGGTACAGAGCTGGTGGTTGGAATTCTATACTGCTATAGTAAAGCCTGAAGTCCAATATTAGCAGCGGCAGCAGCAATTTATGAATGCCAAGGTGCTGTGGGCTCGTACTGTGTAACAAATAGAATTACTTAGCAGAGGCAACGAATCGAAAAGCATTTAGGCACAATTTATTTAAGCTCGTATGTTGCAAATCTGCTTTTGTGTTTGCCAGAAAAGAAATAGCCATGTGAGTGAGAGAGAACCGGTCTAAAATATGCAGCACCAACCCCACCTTTATGCCTCAGACTTCTGGCTAATAAGGACCCCCCCCCCAATGCCAGGTGTCCCCGTATAGCCCTCCCTCTCGTGTCACACCCAACCGACACTCTGCCCGTACAGAGTTTCAATATATATCGCAGAGATTGCAGCAAGACTTACAAATTCGAAACCCCCCCCAGCAGTTGTGAAGCCTACCCGCCCTCTCTGCCCGGCCTGCTGCTCGAGGCTTTCTGTACGCTTAATAGCTTCACACAGAAGCTTATAGAATGCCATCAGCCAATTACTGTCCTGGTGCGCAGTGTACAGCACTGGGCGTCTGTCCGCACTGTCGTCTTCTGTTGGCCCACTCAAGCGTGGCCTTTTTTCTTCTGTAATTCGATATGTACTTCCAACTAACACGCGCTTCCATCGCACTGAGATGACCCCGAGACGAGTTGCGTACATATCATGACTATGAAGGTGATGATAGCAACTTGATAGCTGCATTTTTATACACAAATAGGAATAAGTCCCTACGTTGTTCGGCAAGGGGTCTTCAAAGACTCTCTTATTTACCTTAGTCGTCCATGAGTCTCTTAACGATCTGATACCTGATAGCAGCTGGTAAAATGAATTGAAAGAAGGCAAGATTTTGTCCCAGATTAGTAAAAATGAAGCTTCATACCAGGGACAACTTAAACTTAAAGTTAAAGTTGCCCCTGCTCCATACAGGAAGACAGGACAGCGGCAAAACATTTATCTATGTTGGATAGATTACTAGACTAGAGGATTGCTGTGAGGGATGCGTCTACAGTCTTTAAAACCCAATCCGCACTGCTTGATCCCTGCTTCCGTTAGGCTTTTTTCTCGGTTAAGCCCTGAAAATATCTGCCTGAATAAATTCTCTCAATGGATTCGCTGGGCGCTGACTGACTGATTGCATTTTTCGGTAGGTTTTTTACCAGACGTATCCAGGGAACTCCAGAGACATTGAAAAGACACTCTACCATAAAAAACTCTAAATTCGTTTCCATATCTTTAGCGTTCCCCCGACGTAGCATTTGAGTAACTATTTACAGGAGCAATAGGAGTGAGTTTCTGGATTTGTCCTCTTATTTCAATTCTGTTGGGAGCCCAAGGGAAAATTAGCAGCGTGTTAAAACAATTTTTTTAAAAAATATATTAGAGAATAACGCTTTGAAATTGCGTTAGGAGCCGGCCATTCTGGTGGACTCCGTAAGAGTCGGATGTCAAAAGAAAGCAACTAGATGTCAGCGGTGAGAAATTGGATGTCAGATGCGAGAATGTGGGTGTCAGAGGCGAGAAATTGATGTCAGAGGCGAGAAATTGATGTCAGAGGCGAGAAATTGGTGTCAGAGGCGAGAAATTAGATGTCAGAGGCGAGAAATTGATGTCAGAGGCGAGAAATTGATGTCAGAGGCGAGAAATTGATGTCAGAGGCGAGAAATTGATGTCAGAGGCGAGAAATTAGATTTCAGAGGCAAGAAATTGATGTCAAGCAAGAAATTAGATTTCAGAGGCAAGAAATTGATGTCAGGCAAGAAATTAGATTTCAGAGGCAAGAAATTGATGTCAGGCAAGAAATTAGATGTCAGAGGCAAGAAATTAGATGTCAGGCAAGAAATTAGATGTCAGAGGCAAGAAATTGATGTCAGAGGCGAGAAATTGATGTCAGGCAAGAAATTAGATGTCAGAGGCGACTTAACTCACTTGACATAGCTGCAGGGTGGTCCGAGAACTCAGTCAGAGACAGTTAATGAGGTCCCGGTGGGCCTGCCTGCAGCGTGATCTAGAGAAGAGAGACTTATCTGGTTGCGTTGGTGTCTGGACGTTTGTTTTTTTCCTGTTTGATTTGTTTTACTGATATCAAAGTGTCAATTCCAGTTAGTGTGCCATCTATTGGTAGACGTTTCAGCAAATGTCTTCAATGTCTGCACAAGAAGGATATACTGTGGAGAGTACAGAATGTGCAGATGTCATTCCCGCACTCGTGACTGTGAAGGAATACCATTGTTGGATGAGTCATCGTGCTGGAATGCACAAAACCGTGCAGGAATGCATTTCTTTGCCTAATGCTTTTTCAGTGAGATTTTACCATAGACATCCATTCCTGCACGCAAGCGTACAAGAATACCATTCCTTCGCGGAGAATCAGCCAACAATTATTACGCGCACGAATTCTTAAATTGGTTGCCCACAGACCCCCCCTTTTGGGCCATAGACGATTTAA